>JAEANM010000605.1:0-34138 GCA_017656035.1 Myanophis thanlyinensis
TGTGCCGTGTATATGTTGGTTAATTATTTTTACTGCTGGTACTTTAAAAATTCAGGGAGACCGGTATAGATCTATTTAGTATATATTATATATATATATCTTTATATTATGAGATAAATAATTTCCTCTTATCCATTAGTTAAATTTTCTTTTTTAGATTTCCTCCTTGAATGTCTCCTTACATATTACCCTGTTCTTTACATTCATCTTTTGATCATCCCTCCTCATAGCCCTTTTGTCTGTCATTTGTTGTATCTTGAGTTTTTATTTGATTTGGTCTTTCTTGTACTATTTCATATCATACCTCTTTTCTCGGGTACTTTTGTAAGTGGGCTTTTTAAATTTTTGACTTGCTTCATCTTTGGGTAACTTATTCAAAAAGAATTCTTATTTCTTTGATTATCATAATACTTTCCTAGGGATCAATTACTTTTTATTCTTTTCCTTTTTTTCCTTTTCCCCTGTTTTTATTGGAAGAAAATGTTTTCTTCCCTCTCACTTTCTCTGATTTTTGTTTAATGGTGTTAATATATTGTGGCTGGGAACAGGTAGATTTTCTTTTCTTTTCATGTGCAGCACTTGCTGCTTATAAAATGGCTTTAATTTTATTGCTTATAAGTCTATTTATTTTCTGATACTTCTTTTGCTTGCATTCTTCCTTTTCCTCCATTTCAAAACTTTTAAATCTTTACTTTATACTTAGTAATTTTAAGTATTTCCTAAACAATATATAATGTTGATACTATGCATGCCTCTGTATATAATTTAACTAAACTATTGGGAAATACAATGCTTGCAAGTGGTCCAGAAGTGGGTTTTAATGTGATTGTTAATTTTTAATTCAGGATAAATAACAAGATCATGAACATTCTGCCTGAAGAATTGAAATTATTTCAATCCCTCGAAACTTTAGATCTCAGCAACAACAATATTTCTGTACTTGAGATGGGGTCGTTTCCTCCACTGATGCTCAAGAACCTGTAAGTTCAAGTTTTCATTTTATCCAAAATTTTATTTTAAAAAACTTTTCAATCCATTACTATAATCAGGGAAGATTGGCATCCGAAGAGGTACATAGTGATTCACAAAAAGCTCTGTGGATATAGATTCCCCATTGGGCTTTTTTCTTGATTTTCTTTTTTCTTTTTGCTCCTAACATCTAGCCTTAAAGAAAATAGGTTAAAATTGCCCATGTAGACCAGTGCACTGTGGAACTTGTTAATTGTCTATCGTGCTATCCATTTTCTGGTTAGAATTGATTGAATATCAAATTCCAAATAATAACACATGTTCATTGACTCTATTATTAAGATAATTGGGGAAAAATAGTGCCTGATGCAGATTTTGTTTTCTGTTCATGTTATCCTCACCCTATGCATAGTGGATATTATAGCTGCATAGATGTTTGTTCTCATAGCTTCAAACTAAGTAGAGGTGAACGTAATGCCTACAATTTAGAGTCAGGAATGTCCATTACAACTTGTATAGGACAGCAGTAAGAATTTCAAGAAAGAACCACCACTTTAATCAAATGAAAATTCACTGGACTTTGTTGACTGTGCCAACTGATTCATTAATCCCTTTCATCCTAATTAGTATACTTGTTTTTAAAGACAGAGACAACTATCTGATAAAATATTCTTAGTGTTCTGTAAATTGAGTCAATGTTTAAATAATAAAACAATAGGTATTTGAGGTTATTGTGAAAAAGAATCATGTTTTTCAATGTAATACTTTGAAAGTATTTAAAATTGAATTTTTTTAAATATACTGTCATTTCAGGATTAATCTAAATTGTAAATTATATTTCTTTGGAATCAATGTAGGGAGTTATCTGATTTGTAAGAGCTGTTCAAAGTGACGTTTATCCACTGGTAGGACAAGGATTTTTAAAATAAAGATTAAGATGAGTAAACACCAGATGATTAGGATTTGGGTACAGAATTTAAATATTTCCAGATATGTTATTCTGTCCTTCTTTTACAGCCACATTAGCAACAATCGGATAGTTTCACTGGAACCAGGCATTTTTGACAACTTGGCTAACACACTTCAAGTCTTGAAGCTGAACAAGAACCGCATTTCAATCATTCCTCAGAAGATGTTTAAACTTCCACATCTCCAACATCTGTGAGTACATCCTCCAACTGCCTTGTTCCTTTCAGTGATTTTTTGCAGGCTTCCTTCACTGGTTGAACATTATTCCTATTAGCAATCACATAAACTCAGGAGAGACTTAGATGCAACAAAAACACAATTCTGGCTCCACTTTCTAAATATTTATTTTAATTTATTTTGTTTGCATTGCCTCGAATAAGATACTTGTAATGCTGTTGTGGTTTATAGTGTTGTGTAGAAGGAAGATAAGACATTTTCTTTAAATTCCTTTCTCTGTTAGTAAATCACTAAAAATATTGACAGGGTAAAAGGCTGGCTGCACCAAAGAAAGAAGTCATTTGTTTTCCCCACATGGCTGAACCCTCATCATTCACCATCCTATTCCCAGACTAAAGTAACCTCCTTGATCACTAATTACTTTTGTTAAGAAAAGTAAAGTGAGAAACTAATAAAAATGCTGAATGTGTAAACTGCAATGTGAGAAAATTAGTAGATAAGTGTCAGATATCCTTTGCATCTCTCAAAGAAATAAGAAGTAGCTCTGTAGTACAGAATAAGAAAAGTTAATAAACAGAAGTAGTGGGTCTCAAATGGGGGCACAGTCACAGATGGAACTCAGAAATACTCTGAGTAGGATACATAGTAAGTCATTGAAAGTTTAATTAAAACTTTAATTAGTATGGTAACAATGCCTGGAAATATATAAGTGACTGTTTCAGAAGAACCGAGCTTACGTTTCTATCATTATTTAAAACCCAACTGCTTGATTCAGTGACTAGTGGAATTCAAAGTATAAAATGGGAGAACCAAGTTTTCAAGAATAATTACCAGATGTCCATAACACAGTGCTGAAAGGCACAATGCCATCCATGGTGCCCTTCAGTAGTAATCAAAAAGTTTCAATATTTTCTTTAATTTCTAAAAATTATGAGAGGATGAAATCTTTCAAGATTTACATGATTTCACATGGCATTGTACTGACTGTGTGTACTTAATCCAATTTTAGATGTCAAGGTGTACCCCAAGAATTGGGCTCAGCTTCACAGAGGGGTTCATTCACTACTGTATTATTACAGTATCAGATATTTTTTGTTGTAAGCCCAGCCAAGGAAAAGCTGTTATTTTTATCAGAATTCTATAAAAATGGATAATCAATGGGTTACTGACAAATAAGCCAATTATAAAAATTAAAACACAACAGTTTTGAAGATCAATGTTAATTCAATGAAAGATTCTAAGCTACATAGAACTAGTATGATGAAATAACCATAGTACAATAATAAGCAGTTACTGAACGATCAGACCATGTATCAATATAAAAAAATAACACAAACGTTCTCATAAAACCTTGTACTTTAATTTTTATCTTTTATCTGTGAAATTACTCAGTGGTTCCTACAGTTTAAAAAAGTTTCTAATCCCTAAGGCACCAGCTAGAAAGTAGAAGACCATGGGTTCTAATCCTGCATTAGCCTTGAAAGCCAGCTGGGTGACCTTGAACTAGTCACTCTCTTAGCCCAACCCAATTAATAAGGCTGTTGTTGTGGGAAAAATAGGAAAAGGAATGTGTGTTGGATGTGTTTGCCCCCTTGAATTATTTGTAAAAATAATAAAGGCTGGGGGAAATACCAAACTGTTAGCCTTTTACATATTCACGTTCTTGCTGAATATGTAAAAGGCTAACAGTGGTTTTTTGGAGGGGTGTGTGTCATAAGAATCACTTCAACAGTTTAAAGAGAGGCTGTGTCACAGTAAAGTTAAAACTTTCTGAATTCCTCTTTCTTATTGCTTGTAATAATTCATTAATAACATTTTTAATTATAGAATATTTGAGATTTGGGGAAAGGAAAAACTGCTCCAGAGTTTGCATGGGTAAAATGAATAACAATCATGTTTAAAAAATTAAGGTGCCAAAAAAGATGTCATGTACAGGAAATCTAACTAACATTTTAAATGTTCCATAAGAGAATATCAGAAGTAGCACAAACACACACAGATGCACATACACCCATGGATAGTAGATAACTTCCTAAAAAGTTAACTCCCTGAATTCCTGGCAACATATTTTTTAAGTTTTTTTTTTTAAAGTAAAATAGGCTTGAAAGGTATTCAAAATTATTGGCACTGTCATGCCTTAGAGTTCAATATTTTTTTGTTAAGAGACATCTGGTTGAAAAAAAATGTTTTGTACTTCTGTTAAACATATAAAGACATAGGGCCACACACATAATCTTAGAAACTTGAATTTACCTACAATAACATGGAATATTTTTCTCCCTTCAGAGAGATGAGCCGTAACAGAATTAAAAAAATAGATGGACTTACTTTTCAAGGACTACCTTCTTTGAAATCATTAAAAATACAGAAAAATGGGCTTGTTTGGCTCATGGATGGAGCCTTTTGGGGATTAAGTAACATGGAAATTCTGTAAGTGCATATTTTCACAGTCTTCAAGAAAGAACCATTCTGAGTATTACAATTAATTGTGTTTGAGGACTAATCTGTTCACAAAATATTTATGTACGTAATGCAAAATGATATTTTTTTCTAGCTTGTTTTGATGAGAAAGATACTTGACATCTTTTTAAATGGTTAAAGCTTGCAGCTATAAATTGGTTTTTCATTTTGTATTCTTAGACAGCTGGATCATAACAACCTAACAGAGATTTCCAAAGGCTGGCTTTATGGCTTGTTGATGTTACAGCAGCTTCATCTTAGCCAAAATACAATCAGCAGGATCAGACCTGATGTTTGGGAGTTTTGCCAAAAACTCAGTGAGCTGTGAGTAGTGAGTTTATGGGTATGTGTGTGTGTTTAGCTCTCATCAATTTTAAAAGTAGGTACAGGCCAAAGTATGACTGAAAGAACAACTTTACTTGATGGCAGTACATTTGCTTTTATGTGCATGTGCTTAATTCATTGATGTTTTGTTGTAAGAACCTGAAACCAATTGTGATTCTTTTTACCAGTAACACTTGGACTTTGATACTACCGTATAATTTCAAATAATAGAAACTCGTTCTGCAATAATATTACATGTCATGGAAAATAAGCCACAAACTTGAATTAAAAATAAATTATTCTGAAACTAATTAAGTTACATTATTAGCTTGAATGCTTTGCTTATGCTGATTTAAAACATTTGCCCCCATATTTTTAATTTGCAGTGATTTAACTTACAATAATTTAGCAAAACTAGAAGACTCAAGCTTTGTTGGTTTAAGCCTATTGGAAAGGCTGGATATTGGGAACAACAAAGTCAGCTACATTGCAGATTGTGCCTTCCGAGGACTATCCAGTTTACAAATTCTGTAAGTTTCAAGAAAACTTGTTTAAGTCTCCCCAACTGAGTGTTTGTTTATTATTCAATTTCTGTAGCTACCCATCTCAACAAAGTGACTCTTGGCATCTATATATTTAATCAATCTATTTAATTTCTATAGCCACCATCTCAGCAAATAATTGAGCAGCTCAAAATTCTACATAAAGAAAATTATGAGAACTAAAGACTACTCCAGTGTTTCTCAACTATTGTGTAGACTTCAACTCCCAGAATTGCCCAGCTAGCATTTGACTTTTGGGAGTTGAAGTCCATGCATCTTAAACTCTCTAAGGTTAAGAAACACTAGACTACTCCATATAAAACAATTAAGATGTAGTAAAACAATGTATCTTTGTAATGAAAGGAAAGCTCAGTAGTAGGTGCTGTTTTCTTAATACAGATTGACTTAGAATCAAGGACTTTTAAAAAGCACCAAAACTAAAAAAAATAAAAAATTACCCACTCTTTCATGAATTTCCATTTTAAATTACGTGTTAAAAACCTAGACAGATTGTTGTAGAAATAAGAAATTGTAATACAAAACATGTCAGATAGTGCCATCATGAGGGGTGGTAGTAAAACTCCAACAGCAAGATTTTGAGAAGGAACACAAACTTTTGGGAGATTTGGAGATAGAATTTCATATACATAAAAATATATAATGTCAGAAGAATAATTTGGGGTTCCAACTCAAGCTAGGGTTGTACAAGAATAAATAAAAATGAGATCCAGACAGCTGTGGGGAAAGAAGAAATATTTATTCCTAAACGTAAAACAATTTGCTTTTAGGGGCAGGCTGCAGAGAAAAAGGGGTACAGTAGCAAACTTTTATAGAGGGAGCTTGTCTAGGGTATGGAAGTATCTCCATGTATTCTTGTGAATATACAGTTCTTCTAGGAGACTTAATTTAATTAACACTATTTCTGTTTGCAAACTTTATCTTTTGATATATGTGGATTATTACCCGTGTTTCTCCAAAAAGAAGGCTGGGTCTTATTTTCTTTTGAACCCCCCCCCCCGCCCCCAAAAGCAGGGTAGGCCTCCTTTTTGGAGGATTCTAATTATTGACTCACCTCACGGCAATGGCACCCACACCCCTGCCCAGCAGGAGCCCATTGTTGGCCCACTTCTTCAGCCGCTTTCTGTGGCAGCAAGCGGCCGCAGAAGAAGCAGCCACAGAAGAATGTGAGGCAGGTGTCAGGGTGTGCAAAGCCTGGTAAGTAGGACAGCTCTACTCCCCATTCCCCCCCATCACTTATTTTTTACGTGTGCCTTGCCCCACACCCTGCACCCCACCTTAATTAGAGCTAATTTTGTAGGTGGGGCTTAATTTTATTGCACGAGATCAAAAACGTGATAGGGCTTCTTTTCAAGGTGGGTCATCTTTTTGGAGAAACAGGGTAGGTCTGGGTAATGTATTTCAGGGTTTGAGAAAGTTTGCTAATTTGATTAACTTGGAGACACTGATTCTCAGACCATTGTGGATTAAGTTAATAATTTAAGGGAAGATGCAAACAGTATAATGAATAAAATATATTTGGATATAAAACTTCTGACAATAATTTTGGCTTTTCAGACATTACATGTTTGGTCATATATATCTTATACTCACAAGAGCATTATTGCCACTCCTAGCTGTAGATTTACCATTGAAAAGCTTTCAATGCTGGTGTTGTAATCTGCATAATGACATAATGGAAAAGAATGAGAACAAGAAGAAACATGACTTATTGTTGCTATTGTTACAAAAGCACTCACCCACTTACTTGCTATTGTTGTCCACATGCAAGATGTTTACATGTCATATGTTCCATTGATGAGGATAGCTGTATTCCAACTCATATTATGGCATGTAAATCATGCAATGATCTTAGCCTTTGAATTCTCTTTGTGTCTTCTGTAATAACTTCTCTGAAATGTAAGAAGTGTCTGGTCTTTGGTACCATTCATGTACATTAATCCAACTGTTAAGTCTCTGTTACAGTTAGCCTGGTTGCCTTTTTAACTTCCCTCGCTTGTTACTGGGCTTTTCTAATGAGGAAACAAAAATATTTTTATGATCCATAAAGTCCCTGTATGTTTGGTAAAAGCATTAAAATTCGTAGGATACCATAAAATCAAATTTTAGTTTATGACTTGCAGATGGAACTACCATTGAAAATGTGTGATCAATGCTTAGTGAATAGTATATTGAGTCTTTTTTTCTCCACAGAATAAGTATTAACTTGATCTAAACTGCAGACAGAGAGTCACTTGGTGTAGTAGTTAAGGTGTCAGTCTAGAAACCAGAAAACATTGCTTCTAGTCCTCCCTTAGTCACAAAGTTAGCTGGGTGATTTGGAGCTAGTCATTGTCTCTCAGACCTAGGAAGAAAATAATGGAAATTACTTCTTTACCAAGAAAACTTCAGTAACCTCTCTAAGGTTCCAGGAGTCGACGATGTTGACTCAGAAACACACAAACACACACAAAATATTATAAAGTAAGAGTTACACAAGTTAAAGTTATGATTTCAAACATATGTGTACCTTTTTCATATTTTGACTCTGATTTATAAAATCCTTTTCTCCCCTCATTACAGAGACCTTAAAAATAATGAAATCTCATGGACAATTGAGGATATGAATGGTGCTTTCTCTGGACTTGACAAACTTAGATGGCTGTAAGTATAATTATTTCTATTTGAGTAATGATGAATATTTCTTCTGTGGTCCTGGATATGAAGTTTTATAAAGGACACAAGTTCCTGAAATTATAATTATCATTGTTAATATCATTGTTATTCTTGTGGTAA
Source organism: Myanophis thanlyinensis (assembly GCA_017656035.1). Lineage (NCBI taxonomy): Eukaryota > Metazoa > Chordata > Lepidosauria > Squamata > Homalopsidae > Myanophis > Myanophis thanlyinensis. The sequence continues at coordinate 8,235 of JAEANM010000605.1, forward strand.
TGATGGTTATTATTATTACTGTTTCATAAAAGCCCATAGCTAAAACAACAAACACAGAGGAAATGATAAAACACCAAGGGCCAGACATAAGATGTAGGGGAATTTGATAGTATTAGTTGATATTAGATCATCTGTCTGCAATGTAAATTTAACTTTGATGTCACCTGCTTGCTCACTACCTTTATGTTTTCTCTTTGACACTATCTTTACAGTACTTTCAATGTTTGCACCATAACAGCCCAATGCTAAGTAGAATTTTCTTATCAAACCCATCTATTTTATTTCTCGTATAGTGAACAGAGACAGTGATCAGGAGTATGAAAACTAGCTAAGATGGAGATGGGAGATGGGAAAATGGAGATAGCATGTAATGAGTAGCCAAAGTTACTCATGTTTAATTATATAACCATCTTAATCCAACAGTTTCTTCCTTGACATACTATCTTTCTAATACAGCTTCTTGCTGTTGATTTTGTGGCTTTTGTGGTCTTGCTTATAATGAAAATCTGTTTTAATCATTGCTTTGCGTATTTCTATTTCATAGCATGCTGTTATTTAGGATATGTTTTACAGGATGTTTTTGGTTTTAAATTGATCTTGCTTTCATTGCTTGTTGTCTTGAAAATTTTATAAAGCAACCAATAAAAGCAATACATAAAATAAACAATTTCTTAGTGTCACATGTAGTACTACAAAATGTCTTATTTTTATTCCTCATGGATAAGTGATTACATTATTGAAATGTTGATTAGTTATGTGCAGAAACAACGTTTTATTGAGCAAACTATCATCCATCCTTCATTAGAATGCAGGTATTTTCTTCAAACTCCGGCAGTTGAAAAAAAAATGGAAGAGTTGTGTGGATTCCTAAAATAATTGCTTTTACCAAATTATGTTCATAAACATTTTTTAAAATGCCTTTGTCTCGCTAGTAATTGAACCAAAATAAAAGCACTTATTTAGGAAATGAAATCACTGTAGCTGGAAGAAGCTTAAAATGCAAAGAATTGCAACATGATAAAATATGGCTCCAAAGGCATTATCAAAATTTCCAGATATATTTCTTATTTTATTGCATCTGTTACATATTATATTTCCAGGCTACTCCAAGGGAACAGAATTAGATCTATTACTAAGAAAGCATTTTCTGGTTTGGATGCACTTGAACACCTGTAAGTACTTGAAAATCATCCTTAAATAAAGTTACTAAAATGTACAGTGGTGCTAATGTTAGAAAAAGTTGCGTACTGGAATCTTAGGGCTGGCAATGCACTGTACGCAAAGAAAATGTGAACACTTTTCTGGGTGAGGGATTAAAAATAATTTTACTCCAGGCTTTGCTAGGAACAGTTGGAGGTCACTGCAGTCCAATTAGCATTTATCCACAATTGGAAAATCCACATTATAGGTAATAAGGGATACACTTATTTTCTAAAATGTCTTTATTTTCATTTGTGTTATCAAAGTGCTCGTGCCTTTTTGGAGCTTTTAAGAAAACCTGGAGCTATAGATGTTTCTTTTAAGTATTGATTTCTTCATGACATTGCATACTCATATGGTCCAGGAAGTTCCAGAAAGAAATCTTGGTTTATCAAGGAATCTACCATTCTTGTAGGAATGCTGGTCTTTTTAAATATTAGAAGGAACCTCTGTCATTTTAGGAAGTACATCAATCATCTTTTAACCTTGATCCTCAACTGGATAAGCATTGAAGAATTAAAAAGGGCTTTTTTTAAAAAAATGACAAAGTGAAGTTAAAATCTCTTCCTTTAAAATCAATCCTTTCTTCCTTCCTTTCTCCCTCCTTAGGCCATACAGGTAGTTCTCGACTTATGACCACAATTGAGTCCAAAAGTTATGTACTAAGTGAAACATTTGTTTAGTGAGTTTTGCCCTGTTTTATTATCATTTTTGCCAAATTTGTTAAGTGAGTCATAGTAGTTGTTAAGTTAGTAACACGGTTGTTAAATCAATCTTGTTTCCCCATTGACTTTAGAATAAAATAGAATAACAGAGTTGGAAGGGACCTTGGAAGTCTTCTAGTCCAACCCCCTACTTAGGCAGGAAACTCTACACCACCTTAGACAAATCGTTATCCAATCTCTTCTTAAAAACTTCCAGTCTTGGAGCATTCAGAACTTCTGGAAGCAAGTTGTTCCACTGATTAATTGTTCTAACTGTCAGGAAATTTCTCTTTAGTTCTAAGTTGCTTCTCTCCTTGATTAATTTCCACCCATTGCTTCTTGTCCTACCCTCAGGTGCTTTGGAGTATAGCTTGACTCCCTCTTTTTTGTGGCAGCCCCTGGGGTATTGGAACACTGTTATCATGTCACCCTTAGTCCTTCTTTTCATAAAACTAGACATACCCAGTTCCAGCAACCATTCTTTATATCCCTTGAGGATTGTCATCCATGGAATCCTCACCAAGCTCTCTTTATGTTTATTGAAATCAGCTTTCTTAAAGTCCAAGACTCTAGTTTGACTTTGTTCTATTGTTTGTGCTTGCATAATGTTGACTTCCAATATTACATGATCACTCGCCCCCCCCCCCCACTCGCCCTGTAGATACAACATCTCATCTCTGATAGAGAATTAAGTCCAATATGGCTGATCCCCTTGTTCCCTTCTCTACTTTTTGGGAAACAAAGCTGTCTGCTAGGTTTGTCAGGAACCTGTTGGATCTTCCACTTGGTGCAGAGTTTGTTTCCCAATTGATGTCAGAGTAGTTAAAATTACCCATTACTATTGTGATGTGCTTCCTACATACCTTAGTTAGCTGACTAGCAAAAAGTTCATCTATTTCCTTTGTTTGGTTGGGTATCCTATAGTATACATCTATGGCAATGTCATTTCCAAGCCCCATTTAATATTGACCCAAATGCATTTAAGATAATTTTTGTCATTGCTGTGCTCTTTACTTGAATTTCTAATTCACCCTGTTTATTCCTCATACTCTGTGTATTGGTGTATAGACATTTGAGTCCATTTTGATTGACCCTGTGTAGACAGTAAGTCTACATAAGCTGTGTTGTGCCTGACTTCCCCTACTTTCTTGCTACCTGTTTGATTAGTGCACTTGGTATGGCACTCACTATTAGATGCTTGATTTTGCTTGACAGCAAGGTTGATAATCTTACCCGCACAAACATCTATGTTACATGCACTGATAGCCCTATTATTTTTAGATTGCTGGGGACAGAAATGTTCTGTATCAATTAATTCTCTGTCCCCACTGTTCAGTTTAAATGTTTATCCAGAAAATCTGTGAATTTAATGCTAAGTAACTCAGTCCCTTTCTTCGATGGATGCAAACCATCTCTTTTGTACAGTTTTTCATTGAACCAACTGCAGACATCATGACTAATACAACCAAAGCCTTCCCTTTTACACCACCCCTTTAGCCACACATTAAACTCCACTACATGCTGGCCTTTCCCTTTTTGTTCCTTATACTGTTTGTTTGTTTGTTTGATTGATTGATTGATTTATATACTGGCAGTACCTCTGAAAAGATAACCCTAAAGCCTATGCTATTATGTTCATACCCCAAACTCTGGAAATCATTCTGCACAGAAAGTACATCTTTTTGGGACAGATCATTTGTGCCAAGATGTATAATAGCATCAACATGTCCTTACTGGCATTCTTGACTATCTTAAAAATATGCCTCTTGGCTGTAGCAAAACCTTTCAAAACCTCCATCTTTTTTCCTAAATTTACATCTATTATAATAACCAGAAAGGTGGCTTCTCTTTTTGGAATACCTTGCTCTTCTTGTGTGACTGATGTGTAATGCCTGATTCACACATTCCCCTTTCCAAAGTAAGTTCTTCATCTCGGACCACAATCTCCTGCTTATTTGAGTTATCATTATCGCAACTACCTTGACCTGTCACTTTAGTGTCCCTATTAAGGTCAGCAAGGGCACTGTATCTATTATGCTGGAACACAGTGGAAGCTTTGTGTTTATGGTTCACAGTTCTCACCCTGCCAGATCCCAAGGTTGTCCATACTGACCTACTCCTGATGGATCTTTGTGGCAGAGGGGTCTGATAGCACGGCTCTTCAATAAAGTAGAATGGTTGAATTGGTCACCTAATTTCTGCTTGGAGAGCACAGATTAGAGATTCTAGATAGGCTTGCTTATCAGAAGGCCATAAAAGGTGATCATATGACCCGAGGACATTGCAACTGTCATAAATATGAGTCAGTTGCCAAGTTTCTGAATTTTGATCACATGATCAAGGGAATGCTGCAATGATCATGTGTGAAAAATGGTCATAAGTCACTTTTTTCAGTGCTGTTGCAACTTTGAACAGTCACTAAACGAGCTGTTATAAATCGAGGACTAGCTGTATTCTTAAAAATCCAGATACATTTACAGTTTTTTAAAAAGTGGAAATCTCTTTTTAATTCATCAAAACAATTCCCCTATCCAATGTTATTTTTTATCCAGAAATATTTCTAAATTGTTGTGTGTAATTACAATGAGATACTTTTTTTTTTTCTGTTGGGAATAGAATCTGCCGTACGTTGATCTGCATTATTCTTTTCTCCTATAGAGATCTAAGTAATAATGCAATCATGTCAATTCAAGGAAACACATTTTTACAAATGAAGAATCTTAAAGAATTGTAAGTATCTGTCTTTCCTCCAACACAGCTTTCACTTAGTTAAAATACCCAACAATAGTTGAGTTTATCTAAGATTGGAGTACTTATGAGACTTACGCTAAGCTTTTTTCTGAAACCATGAAAAAACCATGTGTTTAATGGAATTCAAGCAACAATATTTTTAAGACATCATACTGAACAAGCTCTCAATCACTTTTATAACTTTGAATTTGAGACCCTGCAACACAGCATATGTTATTAAAGAATGCAAATTTGGTTATTTGGAACCTCAGTAGAAAGACTTTCATGTGAGAGTTAATTGTTACTGTCTTGATAAGTTATGATGCAGCAAGATGTTGGGCACCAGTTTGTTATTTGCTTATCCTCAGGTTGTTTTTAATGTTGTTCCCTTCAGATGTAGAGGTCTGTTTTTCTTATGGTTCTAATGTGTTTCCTGTTTTTTCCGCCCCAGATATATAAACACATCAAGCCTTTTGTGTGATTGCCAGCTGAAATGGCTACCTGAGTGGCTAATAGACAATAAATTCCAGACTTTGGTAAATGCCACATGTGCCCATCCTCAGGCATTAAAAGAAAGAAATGTTTTTGCTGTCAGCCTAGAAGATTTTGTATGTGGTACGTTTAAACTGTCCTTTTTAACTCTTGTTAGTATTGTAAAATTTGGTAGTTAATTTAAAAAGAAGTTAACAAGATTGATCTTTAATGTTTTATAATTAATTCTCTTTCACTATATATGTGAAGGACATTCTTTTTCTTCTGTATGTATGCATATTTCTAACAGTGAATGAAGGTGGATAATATATGCTATATGCTAGGGCCATAAAATGCATATATTGGTTTAATATGTTTAAATTGGTGCATGTTTAGTGTTCTTGAATGCAAATAGTATGGCTTTTTCAGTTGTGAAATATCTTATGATTAAGTAATAGATTAAGACCCAATTTAATACAATTAAGACCAAATCAGCATCAGCATCCTCAAATTAAATCTTTATTACTATCTTTGACTGGCCCTTACAGTAAGATAGTTTGATACAGCCATTCATTATCAGGGAGAAAACAATATGACAATAAAACAGCACATCTCCACAAATCTAGAAGTGCTTGAGAATCCTGAATAGGGCTCCAGAATGCCCGTCCATTTTCCCCTTAAAAGAAATCTTCCTGACTTCCGATTAACGTCGCGGCATTCCTAGAAGCAAAGGCAGGTCGCTGCGCCTTTGCTCTAGCCTTCCCCCACTTGTGAGCCCCTTAGGGGGCCGAAAGTTGCCCTGGAGGGGCGACGAAGCTAAGAAGGGCCGCCTGCTGTGGTCTGGGAGAGTACGCAATTCTCTTAGTGATCCCCCAGGCATAATTCCTTCTGTGCCACAGCAGGACGAAGAAGCAGCCAAAGTGGCTGCCCATAGCTATGACAACCAATGAGGATATCTCAGCATTGTGCAGGAGAGGAATGGTGAGCAACGCTTGGAGCTGGGTGAGAATTTTTGCTATTCTGAGCTTAACCCCAAAAGGTTATTCAAAGAAAGTTTCTCCAATTATCTTGGAAGAAGCAGCGAATTAATGAGGGGGAGAAGGAAAAAAGAGCCCCCAAAAGAACAGAGAGATTTAAAGGGGAAGGCACCAATTTGTTAAAAACATAGAAATTTGGTTTTACAATTGAATGAAGCGTTGTTGTGAATAGGCACTTGGTGCTGGAATCATGAATTTTAAAAATCAATATTTTGGAAGCACAGGGAAAGACATAAAATTTAAAAATTATTAAATATTGGAATTGGATTTAACACTGCCACCTGCTGCCCAAAGAAATATACTACATCTGAAACCTAAAAAGATCTAAAAAGAAAGGAAAATATACCCTTTGAGAAAGCTGATATTATTTGATATAAAGACTGAGTCATAAAAGTGGATTAAATAGATTTTGGGACTCTTTGGACCTGATTTAATTATTGAATTGACCAACAATATTTGAGCATCTGGGGATTGAACCACTGGACAAAAGATGGATACAATAGAATCTAATGAACAGCTTCAACAAGACATAAAGAACTTGGAGGAAATTGCGTTGTTAATTCAAGAGATAAGAGAATGGTGGAAAACAGAAAGCAAAGATTTGAAGTACAAATCAAAGACTACAGATGAAAAAATAGAAACGGTACAATATAAAGAGATGACCAGTCAAGACGCACAAGAAGAAGAGGGGGAAATAAACAAAAAAGCAGATATGGAAACAGAAGCTGTGAACCAATAAGTTGTACAAAAGGATTTAAAACATAGATTCCAGGGGACAATGTTGGAAGTAACGATAGATGAAACAGGACAGGGAGAAGGTATTATAGGAGCATTAAAAAAGAAGCTGAAACTGAAGAATCCAGGCATTGTGGTTGGAAAGGAGATAGGGATTAGAATAGATTTTAGAGAAAATGAACAATGGGCCAGGGTAGAGAAGGGAACAAGAGCAGACGTGGGAAATTAGGCATAAAAGCCAAGCCAAAAATATCTATAATTGAAACACTAAGGAAGACAAGGGATGATGGATGGGGGGGAGGGGGGAGGCAGCAGGAGCAAAATTAATGGTTAGAAAAAAAGGAATTTAGATAGAATGAAGGGTGAAATAAAATATTTAATTTGATTCCAGAGGGGAAAGTATAATTAAGAATTGGATTCAGAAGCTGGAATTCCTCATATATGTTCTAGTTTTTAAAAGAAAAATAGTATTTGAATCAAGAGATTAAATGTTACAGCTTTGCTTTTGTTTCTTTTTAATATATCCATAATTCTTTCATTAAAACAAGAGAAGTTCAGTTTTTTGTTGAGCGTGGAGAGATAATCCACAGATTGGGATACTCTGTCCTTTTCCTAGCTCTGTTGACTGAGTGATAGAAGCTTAAAGGGGGACAGGAACCTCCTTTCTCCCCAGCTTCTACTCAGTCAGCCAACTAGCCAGACTGAGGATTCTCTCTCTCATTCAAAATTACTGTTTACTACCTTTTTTCCTGTGAATTGTAAGTTGTATGTGGGGGGAGCTAGATTACATTTGTAAAATATTTTCCCATTTCATAGTCCCCCTTTCTGTGACTGTTTCTGAGGTGCAGAACTACTGGCAGAGGCATTTGCTTTCCTCAAGGCCTGAAAAGGGAGGGGGGTTATCCAGAGCCTGCCAACACCTTATTTCGCCCACAGTTGTGCAATGTGCTCTGCATAGAGCTACCCTTGAAGATTAATCCTAAAATTAATTCATGGTTCCACAGGGCCCAAGAGCTCATCTTACCAAATTTTTGCCCCAACCCAGCGCATCCTTTGGAGTAGCATTGGCATATTCTGGACATCTGTCAGGCCCTCCAAATCTACATTTGCAGAACCTCTTCAGTCACGTGCATGGAGGCTCTGTTTATCTCCTTTCAGCCTCAGACCCTAGGTCAAACGGCCTCTTCTTCCACAGTGGGCAGATGGATCCATGGTTGTATCATGGTGGCGTTTGGCTCCCAGGGTCTCTCACCATCACACGGGATTACTGCACACTCAACACGAAGCACATCTACCTCAGCAGCCTGGTTCACACAGGCTTTTATTGATGAGGTTTGCAGAGCAGCGACCTGGACACCTCCATCGCCCTTCATTTGGCATTATTGTATGGACATGTATGCCTTAGCTGAGATTGCATTTGGCAGGAGGGTTCTTCAGTCAGTTCATTCAGCCAGAGGATCTCAAAACTGGGCTGTCTCCCTTCCTTAAAGTCCAGCTGCTTTGGTATGTCCAATCTGTGGAATATCTCTCCACACTCAACAGAGAAGGGGTGTTGTTTTTACATGTTATGCTCCTTCTCGTGGTGTGGAGAGATAATCCAGTCCACCCTGTTGGCCAGCCTGTCCTGGGTCTTGGGTGCACATTATGAGAAGGAGAGTCTGTCTATTGGAATATCTTTGTAGAAGCTGGGGAGGAAGGATGAGCCTGTCCCCTTTTAAGCTTCTATTACTCAGTCAACAGAGCTAGGAAAAGAGCAGAGTATCCCAATCTGTGGATTATCTCTCCACACAATGAGAAGAAGCATATCGGATAAAACCAACGCCCAGTTTTCTTTACTAGGCTAACCAAATGTAAAGAATTGAATAAACATGTTTATGATCTTCATATCCCAGTCATCATTTTAATGTTTCAACAGAAACTCTATGTGACATATACTGTAGTTGCAATCAAGGAAATTGTGCTGCTTAGTTTTTAGGTTTTGCAGTCGAATAACCTTAATTCTTGCATTCATTATTATGATTGCTCAGCAGGAAAGTACCACAAACTGTAAAGAATGATGGGTATGTAGTTTTAAATATTAATTTAACATGCCAGATGAGGGGGATTTTTAAGGGGAGATAGCTGAGAAAACAAAAAATATTCATTTTAGCAAAGATGAAAAATACTTACATATTCTCTTATCCATATAATTCAAAATGGATGTACAACTGACAGCTACACAGTGGTGATCAATTTTAGATGTAAAGGCAGTTACTCAGAAAATTAAGAACTAGAAATCAGTATTGAAACATGCCATGCTAGCTGAATAAAAAGACTGTAATTGATTCATCAATGAATTTGCATGCTATCCTTGAATGTGACTGATAAAACAGATATAAAACAGAAGTTATAATTTGCTTCCACGTGGGACTGAGTGCCTGTCACTAGCATTACTGTTTTAAAAAATGGTGTGGAAAGATCACTCTTCTTATACTTAGTTGCCTGCAGATATGTTTAGCATATATACACAGTAATTATGTATTTATTAGAGTTTGCAACTTAACCATAACTTTCAAGTGATAAGTAATGAGTAAGAAAATCTGAAAATTATTATACATATTTTCAGAACTACAGTAAGTCCCGCTTACAGGTAATTCTTGTTTAGCAACCATTTGTTCAATGACCATTTGAAGCTAAGAAGGCAGTGAACAAATATATCAGACGCCAAAAATCAAGAAAGTCACCCTGAACTCCTAAGCAGTTTTCTTTATTGTTCCTCAAGTTTTCAAGTCTGATCTCTCACTTTTTCTGATGGACAAGAATTGTGTGGTCTTATTCAATGCTACTTTTTTTTTGCTCTTTTTAATAGATGATTTTCCAAAGCCACAAATAACTATCCAACCTGAAACTCAGTCAGCAATCAAAGGTTCCAATTTAAGTTTTATATGTTCAGCAGCCAGCAGCAGTGATTCCCCGATGACTTTTGCATGGAAAAAGGATAATGAATTAATAGGTGATGCTGAAATGGAGAATTATGCCCACCTTAGGGCACAAGGTGGTGAAGTGATGGAGTACACCACCATCCTTAGGCTGCATAATGTTGAATTCAGTAATGAAGGAAAATACCAGTGTGTTATATCCAATCACTTTGGCTCGACGTACTCTGTCAAGGCTAAACTTACAGTGAACAGTAAGCATTTAAAATATACTTACATATTAAAATAAAAATGTATGATATATTGCTTCCAAAAGGTTTTGCTTAGCATATTTAATAGATATTGAACAGATATTAGCTGACTGTATGAATACATGAGAAAATTAGTTTTTTACTGAAGTTTTATTGAAGAGTAAATCCTGCTTTTCATTTTAATCATAGTTATTTGTACCAACAAGCCTCCATTTAGATTGCTGTGATTTGTAGATAAAATAGCTAGAGCTCCTTGTATTATAGCTCCCAGCATTCCCATTGTCTGGCTATTCTAGCTGGAGTTTCTGTAAAGTATGTGGACACCTCTGGGAATTTATTAACACTAACATTATATTTAAAGTCTATCTGGAAATAACTATTTAGAATATAGTTGCTCAATTGATAACAAGGACCAAGGTTTAGAACTCTATTTCTTTATGAGCTCTTCTGCTTCTGTTGTCCTGACAGAATTAAATGAGGTTCTTTATAACTGAGAATGCAATTATGTAAAAACATTCTGATCTTTATATCTGCTTAACCTTCTCAAGGACCCCTAAGAATTGAAGAAAAACAAGTGGCAACAAGAAGATTCTCAGAAATGACATGCTCTCCCTAGGGATGCTACCAAATATATATTTGTTTGCCTTTTTTCATTTTTAAGACTATACTATATTAGTTTGTTTTTGTTGTTTATTTACCTTCCAGCATCAGTCTTCTCTAAAAAGTTCTCAATAAATATTAAAAATGATAAATAAATCATTTAAAAGCAATAAATAAATCAATATATTGTCAGCAAATTTATAAAGCTAAGTTCCAGTGTAGTACCTAAGACACTAGGCTAAAAACCAGAAACTGCTAATTTCAGTCCTAACTTAGGCATAAAGCTAGATGACTTTGGGCCAGTTGTGCTCACTCAGCCCTAGCAAAAAGGCAAGAGCAAACTAATTACCAAAAAATTGCCAAGAAAGTTGTGTGTACTTGTTCAGGCAACTACCAAGAATCAAGCCACAAATACAAAAGCAAAATACAGAAAAATGGCCTGAGAAAACAGGACTTTTTATTCTATTCTTTTGGGAATTGGGAATCAGTTGGGACTTTCCCCTGAAAGAATTCATGGCAAACCATTCCCAATACATAGATTTTACTCTTTCTTATAGTGCTTCCATTGTTTACCAAGATGCCCATGGATCTTACAATCCGTGCAGGGGCAACAGCACGGCTAGAGTGTGCTGCTGTTGGTCATCCCATGCCCCAGATTGCTTGGCAGAAAGATGGTGGTACTGACTTCCCTGCAGCTCGCAAGAGACGAATGCATGTGATGCCTGAGGATGATGTGTTTTTTATTGTGGATGTCAAAATTGAGGATACAGGTCTTTATAGCTGCACAGCTCAGAATACGGCAGGCAGTATTTCTACAAATGCGACATTAACAGTATTAGGTAAGAATATCATGTCCCTCTCAACTGAACACTGGTAATTTGGTGGCTCACCATTTTGTTTTTGATAGCAATAAATAGAGCTTAATACACATAGTGTTTCTTTATTAGACTTGATCTATTATTTTCCATACATTTGCACATAATTGTGCAATCTATGATTAAGATTCTGGCTTGAGAAATGTATGAGTTTACTGACTTTTTATCCATTTTCAGAAACACCCTCCTTTTTGAGGCCCTTGCTGGATCGAATTGTGATGAAAGGTGAAACAGCAGTCTTGCAGTGTATTGCTGGGGGCAGCCCATCTCCTCGGCTGAATTGGACCAAAGATGATGGCACTTTACAAGTGACAGAAAGGCATTTTTTTGCTGCAGGAAATCAGTTGCTTATTATTGTAGACACAGACTTTGAAGATGCTGGGAAATATACATGTGAAATGTCTAACACACTTGGAACCGAGAGAGGCAATATTCGCCTGAGTGTGATTCCTACACCTACTTGTGATTCTCCTCAAAATGCTGCCCTGTCTCTCGATGATGATGGATGGGCTACTGTGGGAGTAGTGATCATAGCTGTGGTGTGCTGTGTGGTTGGCACTTCCCTTGTGTGGGTGGTCATCATATACCATACAAGAAGGAGAAATGAAGATTGCAGTGTCACGAACACAGGTGAGTAAACTAAAACTTGGAACAGACTCTCAAAGATGTTTGTGGTTAACCTCCTGAAGTTTTCCTTGCAGAAATATTTGTGTTTTTTGACTCAAATTCAGAAACTTAAATAATTTTTGAAACTCATCCTTCTATAGTTCATGCAAAATACTTCATAGAATTCAGCCATTGATTGTTTTGTGCATGTTTGTACATTGATTATCATAGATGAGACAAACTTACCTGCAGATATTCCAAGTTATCTGTCATCCCAAGGAACTTTAGCTGAAAGACAAGATGGATATGGGTCATCAGAGAATGAAAGCCAGCATCACTTTGTACAGTCATCCCCCATGGGTGGATATTTTTTTCAACAGAGAGAAAGCAACGGTAAGGATTTAATAGCTGTATGCATATTCGGAAAATCATGTGTATTCGGGGAAATCCAGTATAATGTGCTGCAGAATTGCAGTTTAAGATTCTACCATTGTTGTTCTTTAACTAAATAAATTGGAGAACAATAGTTTAATTTTACTATTTTTAAATTTCTCATCAACTGTTTTGATGAAGGATTGTCTTCTGACTATTATTGGCCCAAAGGTGTCCTATTATATGTCCAGATGTTTCTAGTTTTACAGTAGTACTATTCTGTATATCTTGATATGTATGTTTTTTCCAGCTGAAGAATACTTTCAGGGAATGACTTGAATATTCTTGTTACTCTGCATATTATTTCATTTTTAATTTTCACACAGAGCAATGTTTTTCAACAAAAATCCATAATACTAAAAACACATATATTGCTGCCCAGTATTTTCATCTGCAATACTAGCTAAGGCCTTGTTGTTGACAGAAAAGTTCTGTTTTTTTCACAGTTGTAAAAGAAGAAACAGACCTTATGTTCCAAGCTATTCTCTAAAGATTTAACCTAACCCCAAACTTAAACTGGTGTTCTCAGTGATGATCTTATGAAGCACATCACAGAACAGGAAGAGGCTATATTTCATGTGGATAGTTTTGTCTATCCATGGCTGAAGTTACTGTAAAAAAGGAGAGGTTCTCCCCTCTATATATGCACACATCTGGAGAAAATGTGTCAACTATGTTCCAGGCAGTGCCTCCAATCTGGTTTATTTCAGGTTTTGAGCTAGAATTTCAGCATAACATAACTTTAGATTTTTGTCTCATAAAACACTCTTTTGCATAATAATGTTTTCCAGTATTTTCCCCTCATAATAGAGATTTTTTTTTAAGAACTGCCTTAGATAGTTAGGATGATTTGCATGAATTTAATTATTTTCCCCAGCAGAATCCATTTGATATTCATCAATAGGGTGTTTAATTTGTGGTCAGCAAATATAAATGAATGGAGAGTGTGCCTTACTAAAAATTTGGAAGCCACTAAGATTGTGACTGCTGAAAGAATCTGTAACTCTGCATACTCTAGCTAATCATTGCTTTGTATTTGGTTAGATTTCTGTATATAGGTAATTCTCGATTTATGAATGTAATGAAACCTGCAAATTACATACAAGGATTTGTTAATTAGAAGTCATTAAATGAACGAGCCCCATATCCTCTCTCCAATGCATTCGTTAATCAAATGTGTGGGTCATTAAGACTGCATGGGGTACCTCAGGAGTAGAAAAACCATGGGAGGCCTAGTGCAGGGACAAGACCCCTGTGTCCAGCCACCAAAGGCCCCCACTCACTGAGAGATCCCATACTCCTCTTCCCATCCCTTGGGATCCCAGGCTGCATTGGGCCTTTCCTCCCCACCCTATCACTGACCACTAGGATCAAATGCACAGAGAAACCACAGAAGAATCCTCCAAAGATTTTGAAATCCAGGCAGGTTCAGTACTACTCCGAAATTGTCACTTTCCCCAATGTGCAAAGCAACTCCACGAGGCAAATTTGTGGTGATAAAAAAAAAGTAAAATCAGCCTTTCCAACTTTGTGAGAACTTACTTTTTTTCTTATGAGAAGTTGGAAAGGCCGATTGCTGTGGTACTGCAACATACATAACTTTGGGACCTGGTCATAAGTACTTATTGCAGGGATGTTGTAACTTTGAAAAGTCACTAAGTGAACGTTCGTAACTTGAGGAATACTTGTACAAAGATGATTTGGTTTAAAAAAAAATATGGAATCAAAGGAGACTGATACATGTCATCTCCCTTTCAAAGGACATTGTAATACAGATAGCTGTAGTGAAAATGACTTGGAAATTGTAACAGATCCATTCTTATGCCATTATCTGGGAACTTCAGGAAGCCTGCATTTAAAAGGAAATTTATGTATCCCAGAAATGTTTGAAACATACCTTCCAGGTAATTTATATTATATATGTGTTTCAATTATTTCCATCTTTTTTAATTTTAACAGTCTTCAGTAAAATTGTAAAGCTTTTTCCTGTTGGTATTTTTAAGGCAGCAAGTCAGAGCAAAGAATAGCATACATGGACTTTTATGATTCAAACTGCTTAAAGAAAAAAGACTGCTACCCATATATCCATTCACCTGAAGATCCTTTTGACCGATACCTCAGTATCTCCAGAATACACACTCCAAGTAATAAGTCGATTCCTTCTATTTATTCCCCAAGTGAAGAGAATGGAATAAGAAGCTCACATCTGAATGTAGACACATGTGAATTTAAGAGAAATCAAGAACTGTTTTCTGTTACACCAAGCACTACTTTCATGGGTATGTTTTAATAGTTTTCTAATCCAGAAATCCTAAATACATATAATGGGGAGAAAACACATTGAAATTAAGTAAACAGAATTGCATTTTGAAAAATTGTTCTGTTCCATACCCGTTAAACATTTTCTTTAGAGATTTTTTCAGGATGTGTTAATTAAATGTTCAGTTTGTCTTTCTGTTAAAAATGGCTAACCACTTAGTGGCATATGTCCACTAAGATATTTTCAGCATGTCTCCATATTGGAGTGCAAGCAATAAAGTTATAAGGCAGTAAATTTGAAAAATGAAGACTTAACTACTGTATTCATTGAAAAAGTCACATTTTCCTATATAGCTGTTAACTGAAAAAACATACACATATGAAATAAAGCAGTGGTGGGCTACAAATTTTTTAACAACCACTTCTCTGCCCTCCCTAATGGCTGGCTGGATAGGCATGGCCAAGTGGTCACATGACTGGGTAGGAAAACCAGTTGTATTCCACCATGTCTTCATACATCAAAGAAATAAAAAGCTAAGGGATAAGCAAATAAAAAACAGATTTGAAAAAAGAAAAGGCTCAGGAAAGAAAAAGAGTGAAAGTGTAAGAAAGAAAGAAAGGAAAAGAAGGAAAACTGAAAAAGAATGATTTCCATGACTTTCTTTGGTACAGATATAAGTACAAAATATATATCAAACTCTTACTCTAAGATTAACATTTGTCTACACCATTTCCATAATCCCATATCTAATCATCAAAGCCCAGCTCAACTTTTAATTTAAATTTCTCATAAAAAGTCCAGTAATGGTTATATTGCTTTAATCGTTATTTGTTAAGGAAACCACAGCTGATCTATTTAATTACACCAAACTTTAAATAAAACAAGAATGGTAAATCCTAAACTCTAGTGTAGACCCATGCTTCTCAACTTTGGCAACTTTAAGGTGCATGGACTTCAATTCCCACCTTCCCATCTATCCCTAACTTATTTCTACCCATTCCTACCTTCCCATCTAGCCCTAATTCATTTCCTATCCTATCCTCCCATTTTGCCTTAACTTACTCTCGGTCGCAGGCAGTCGCATAAGCATTTCACTGCATATCGTACCATGTATGATTGTGTATGTGACCAATAAATTTGAATTTGAATTCCCAGAATTCCCCAGGCAGCATGATGTTTGCCCATCTTAAACTTTCCAAGATTGAAAAATGTTGATCTACAGATAGGATTTTTTTCTGTTCCTCTTTTACTAGTTCCTACTTACTGTGTTTCTTCAAAAATATGCCTGGGTCTTATTTTCTTTTCACCCCCGAAAAACCAGCTAGGGCTTCTTTTTTAGAGGTGTCTTAATTTCTCCCCACGCACCTCGCCTGTCCACCGGGTTGCTTCTTTTGCAGCCGAAAAGAGTGAGCGACACAGCTGCAAAAGAAGCAGCCCGGTGGCCAGGCAAGGCGCATTAGGCATGTGGGCCACCCTTTTCAGCTTGGATCATCCTTTCAAGAAGGCATCTGAAGACAAAATGGAAAGCTCTCTGCAGCCGATAATAGAGCTTTAGGGTGATCTGGAGCTCTGTTATCAGCTGCAGATGCCTTCTACAAAGCCCTCTGCAGCCAATAACAGAGCTGCTCGTGCCTTCTGGAAGGCATCTGAAATCAAAACAGGCCGGGGAGATGCACATGTCTTCTTCTGGAGCTGCTTGCCACCACCTGCATGCATCACCCCAGAGCTCTATTATCGGCTGCAGAGAGACTTTCCGGAAAGCATCTGAGGGCGAAATAGCTGAGTCTGGGGCGATGTGTACTAGTGGCAGCAATTGCCCACAGAAGAAATGGACACATAAGAAGGTGAGGCAGGTGTCAGGTATGCGAGGCATGGTAAGTATGTCAGCTCCACCCACCCCCCATCTCCAACCTAGCTTAATTTTTATCTGTATGCCTCGCCCCACCCACTGCACCCTGGAGTGGGTGGGTCTTAATTAGAGCTAATTTTGTAGGTGGGACATGTGCTGAAAAATGTGATAGGGCTTTCCTAGGTAGGACATCTTTTCTCAGCAGCCCAGCTCTGAAGTAAAGGTCTCATTCATCAAGCATCTGTGTTATTTGCTCTTTCTTGAAAGAACTCGGCAGTATTTAGTCTTACCACCTACCAGTATTATCCCTCTGATAATCATTAGGGGTAGAGTAAGTTGGAGAGAATGCTCATTCAGTGAGCTTTCCAGCTTCATGACTGCATAAAAATATGAACCTAGATCTCTCCTTAACTCTCACAAGACACCAAATCTTGAAAGATGAATAGGAAATCAATGTCTTACTTTGTTTCTCCCAAATATGTGAGCACAGGTCTGAACCAGAATAATTGAGTAATTAGAAAAAGTATAATTATTAAATTTATGATATTAACATAGATTTGATTGTTGGCTATTTTGTGGATCATTTATTTTGTTTGTCCATTTTTATAATTGTTAATAAATCTATCTCTTTAGGAACATTTGGAAAACCTATATGGAAGCCACAGCTTGATTCTTTGCCAAGCTATAAGCAGTCCTCAGTTTTGCAGCCAAAAGCCTGCCAACATTATTCTAATGAATCATTGGATTTTGATTCAGAGTCTGAAGGTGGTAATAAAATGGGTAGGACGTTTCCTGAAGTGGACAATAGAAATTTTATTTGTGGGCAATCAGCTGAAAACTATAGGACTCCTACTTTTCAATCTTTTGATTTAGATACATAGTTTACCATCAGTGTCAACCCAAAATCATCTCATGAACCAAAGAACTATACTACCTCAAAGTGGACATTATTTTTTTTAAAAAACTTCTGGTTGTATTTTAAAAGAGATTTACGATTTTTATACAGATGTAGCTTTATTTGCAAAATGTATTATAGCAAGCAGATTATACATTTGTTATATTTCTGATATGTATAGATTTGTTTAACCAAACTGTATTTTTTGTAAATTGATGGTGTGAATAATAACTATGCATTTGTTACTGAGACAGACTTTGTTTTATTCAAATGGGTGTTTTAAACTAATACCATGTGCTTCTGTATGATTTAAGAAACTGTTCAAAATTATGAATGGTTAACAGATTAATATCTGACACTGTTTATTATGTTTTGTTGATTTCTACATTAAATAGCCCTGGTAACAAACACATACAGGCAAGATCATATTCAAGGGAACGAGGAAGCTGCTTTTTTTTTAAACTAGTTTCACCTGCACTGTGGTGCATAACATTGCCCATGTCAGAAAAGATGTTTTGGATATATGCAAAAATGCACTTGTAAACTTCCTATTCCTCTTAGACATTCCAATTTTAGTTAACGTGTATGGCCAGTATCAAACTGAATTAGCAGCAATCCCAAATTATAATGTACCCATTCCAGTAATTCAAATTTCATTCCTAGGTTATCTTTTAATAGATGAAATTCCTGGGCACATTTAGCTTTGTTTTGGTCCTGCTTTCCTGAGTCTGCTATTTTTAGAAATAATATAGTCTTGTTTTTTTCACACAAGCGACTTAAATACTGCATTCCGTACAACCCAGTGTTGACTTTGTAAGTTTGATCATTGACAAGAGGTGTGGGGAAAACATCCATTTGAGAACTTCGACTGACCACTTGATACCCCTAGATTGTTGTAACCAGTAAAAGAAGACTTCTGGGTTGATCCATATTCCTAGGCATCCATATCCTAAGATATTCATTTATTTCAGTTGCACATACTTATGAAAACATATGTATGATGTGCTGTATAGATTGAAATGTTGTGTTATCAAAAATAAGGCAGCATCTGATGTTAGAGAAGTCATGCACTCTTAAGAATTTAATGTGTGATATGAGGGAGAATAGATCTCTCTGGAAAGGACAATTGCTGGAAAGATTGCTACTGCATTTTGCTGAAATTGTGGGTAAGTATTTGTATATTAAAAAAAAACCCATGACATAGAGCCATCTGACTTAAAACTTCTGCCTGGTTGGACCAGTTCTACTGAACCAGTAGTTCTGACCTTCAGTTGACTCCACCCCTGCCCTATCCTGTCCTATATCCCCTTCTTTCTGGCTCAGCTGAAAGCCAAATTTGCGCAGCAGAGCTGATTTCCGTGCCTCTGCTGTTCTACTTACCAGGGCTACCTGAGTAGGTAATCTGGTAAGCTTCAAATTGCTGTGTTTTTGAAGCTGCGCAGAAGGCGTGTGCACATGCAAAGTCCGTGTGTGCATGTGCAAAGTGATGTGTGCACACGCAAAGTGTGTGTGCGCATGTGCAAAGTGCTCATGCGCATGCAGAGCATGCGCTCACAGAACCAGTTGTTAAACTGGTTGCAGCCCACTACTGGTTTTATGCCACTATCCTATTACATTGCTTTGGTAAACAACAGGTGACATGAAAGAAACCATAGTTTCACTGATCTTATACCTTCCAAATCCATGGTTATAATGATGTTGATATTTGGAGTTATGGTACTGCTAAATTTTCTGTAGCATAATCTAATCCTGTTTATGTTAAGGAAAAAGCACAGCATTTAAATACCAGATTGACTTTTTCCTCCTTATTAGTGAAGACTATTCTGTTCATGTAATAGTTGATTCACAAGGTACTAGGAGCTGTAATATTTTGAGCCAGCCATTTATCTGAAAGCCTGATATCAGGATTTAAAAAGTTGACTTTCTTATTAATTTTTTAAAAAGAAAACAAAGCTGAGATTTTGTTCTTTTAATCAATTTCATTAAGAACAATTCTCGTTAGAGATTAAATTTTTAGATATTGCTTTCAAGTGTTCTGAGTTTATCATACTATGTCATAAACTTCATGAAGTATTTCTGCAAAAGGCTGAGCTTATGTATTTTTAATTTATTTTGCATTAATTGAACAAACTCAGATTAATATAAAATGATTCAGTCTTTAACTCAGAAATTACTCAGTTCTCACAAATTTATTTCAAAATTAAACTGGAAAATGCATTCTTCTACTTCAATTTAAACTAGAACTGTGTCCTGTTTTCTCTTTCTCTCCCTTCCTTCACCTTCTCCCTCCAAGAAAACACCATTGTTTTCATTGTTTCAAAACCCCATTGAAAATCATTGTTTCAGATCAAGGATTATGGCTTGTCTCTCCGGTTAGAAATCAAAAAGTACTTTGGGGTAATTATGGAGAGATTAAAATGGTCCCATCTGTTCCATTGATGCAGTAATCTATGCTCTTGAAAACTCTGAATCCTCATGTCAGCAATGTGCTTGAGTCCCATGTATCTCCCTATGGGCTAATAATGCAAGGCTGCCTCCCCCACCCAACCCATTCACTTTGGAAGTGCAAATTTATATAGTTGTCAAGATCTTTTTGAAGCAAAATTGAAAGCAGCTGTTTACATAGAAACCACATATTTCAGATGGGGAAGAAAAGTTCTCCCATTTGCACCATTCCATCCAGCAATGTCAAAGAAGTCAGGGTTTTTTTCCCCTATCAAGGAACCTGGTATCCATGTTGCAGTATAATTTCCCTCTTTAATTTAGCTTTGGAGACAGGAAGTTAATCTATCTGCAGATACTGGTGGTCTCACTGTACAGAATGGATTTTTCATGCTTTTGTTTGTCCAATTGCCAGGTTTTCTGACTCTCCTTGTTAATTTGTCTTCATTGTTGCCAGATGTAGTTATGTGGTAGCAGACATTTATATTGGCATTTGGGAATAATTAATGATGTTTTGCAAGAAATTAATTTTTCTAGGGTTACAAATAAAGCTCAGAGTCAATAATGTAAGAAAATCTTTAAGTTCTTCATTAAATCACCTTTAACCCCACCCCACCCCACCCCCCATTCTTCTGAGGTCAGCTAAGTTGGTATTTATACACATCAGGCATCATTTTGAAAATATCAGATACAAAATGACAAAACACAGTTCCTTTCAGAGAGAACATAGAAAATAGGCTATTTTAAATTTGGCCATATTCAGATTTCAACTTTTAAGAGATATCATTTAATATGAATGCTTATTGTATGCATATGTGTTCAATCTCAATTATTCAATCTCAATTTTGTGGATAGGAATCATCAAATTTATACTGCAATAATTTATGTGTTGATAATTTCTTTCAGAACTATTTGAAATCAAATATGGAATTGCAGCTTGAATTTGAATCATCATATACTAAAGATGACTACACAAACGTTTTATAATACAGTACATGTTTGCTTCAACCACATTTACAATAGAGCAGTATTTTTAGCTAGAATTAAATTGACCCAAAGTTTACATTTGTATGCAAGACTCTTGAACTTACTTATGGCTAAACTAAAAAAAAAAAATTCTGTAGATCATCTCCAAACTCACCAATAAAGGAGCCCAATGACATAAATAATCTATGCAAAGAAAGGTTATCAGCTGAACTTTGGATTTCAAAGAACAATTTTTAAAAAAAGAATTGAGACATTTTTTGAAGATTGGGAATGAAAGAGCCAACATTCAGTGGGGCAGTGCATTCTATAGCTTTGGAGTGATGTCAACAAGGTCTAAAACCTTCAAACTAATTATCCTAAAATTTGGATATATTCTCTCTTTTTCAGTGCTTATCTTTCAGTGCTAGGAGATTTCAGAAACATAGACTTCATTAACCATATATTCCAGATACTGGACTTCAAATGCAATCAAGTACTTAAGGGAGTTGTAATGGAGCACAGGACCAATTTCTGCCAATATTGAACACTTTTAAATGCTATTAGTTTCAATACAAAATTTAAAATAACTTCACTTTTTTCAGACAACATAAAGGGAACCTAAAAATCTTGGCTATAATTATATTGTGTCAACTGTATAAAAGAACTCAGGTTGTAAGAAAGACTTCCAAATGCAGCTGTCCATGTTGCTGGGAGAAGTGATAGGATGAGGAGGGAATTAGGTCCAAGTCCTTGGTTGGACACAGAGCTCTGCTCTTAATATCTTTTGGATGCTAATAGTTGAGGGTTTGTAGCCTTATTGTCACATAGCATAGCATAAGAGATGAGAAATGAGTTTCCAGCAACAATGGCAGTAGTTTTTTTTAACTGGCAATTTTATGCTATGTAGACTTCAGCTCAGGGGTGGACTCTGACCGGTTTTGCTACCAATTCGGTGCACGTACATGCGCACCAAATACGCTGCAGCACGGCTCTTTAAACCTTTTTTAGAAACACCAGAGGCAGCAGGGATCATCAGGAAGGCTACATAGACACGCCAAACAGCTGATTAAGGTAAGTAAGAAAAAAAAAAAAAAAAGCTCGTATAAGGAAGGAAAAGGGCGGGGCCAATTTCAAATCACCACTACCTTTTCAGGAAATGTGGTGCTATCTGGCTGAATTTCACCACTGCTTCAGCTCCAGCAAGCTTTCAAAATTCTGGAAGTTGAAGTCCATACATCTTAAAAGTTGCCAAGTTTGAGAAACAATGAACTATAGTGTGCCTGAGTCTTGGGATACCTGCTGGCTGAACAATTACAATAATGAAATGATGCAAGACAGGGGCTTTATATTAATACTCTTAGTAATTTGTTTAGTATTCTTTATATGGGCTACGTTCCCCTAATACGATGAACAGCTTTATCTCTGATGAATAACTTATTAGAAACTAGTATAACCTGGAATTAAAATGGTAATCTGAACATTGTCTTCATGAGGTTTACTAATAGAATTTTTATCTAAGTTAACATTGTCTTGTTGAGAAACTTCCAAAGAGACTAAAGATATAAAGAATTTGTGGAGCAGGTCATTAGGAAGATGTTTCAGTCTTTAATTACAAGTAGCAGGTGATTGACTCTTTTTTTAGTCAGATTAGGCAGGGCTGGGGTATTTTAATAAAAAATACGACATATCTTCATTAAAACCAATTAAAATTTACTTGCAAATTATTGATTTTTTTTAGATGGAAGTGTGAGATATCTATTTATTCAATTGTAAATTATCAATTCTTTAAAAAAAGTATTTTTAATTTTTTCCAATCCAACAAAACCTGAATCAAATTGGAATAAATGTAGCATGGTGGCAAATGAAAGGTCAAGTTTGAAAACGGGATAAACCTAATTTGTGAGTTTCAGAGTATAGCTAAATGGGGGGGGGAAATTCCCAGGACATTCCTATGAGAGGTACAGGTAGTTATGTAGTGGCTCAGTGTACCTGCCACCTCTTCCCTTCCAAGTTCCTTATCTTCTCCCTCCTTTGTATTTGCAAAAATATACACACCACACTAAAACGTCATGCCAGGGAAGAGCAAAAACACAAATAAGTACATTTACACACAAGCATTTATATGATACTTCCTGTGGCTACTGTTGGTAAAAAGCTTCCAATTGAAAAAGCTTGGAAAGCATATTCTTCCTGTTTTCCCTACCTAATTTAATTGTAGTGGAATAAACATTTTTTTAAAAAAATTCATTTTTTTAACATTTCAATATTTTTTTTCACAGCAAAAAAAAACAAATCCTTATGAGGAAAGTTCATGGTGGTTCCAGCATATGAAATGTTCTTTGCTGGAAGCTACACATGCAAAGTTGGGACTAAGTCCTAAGGAAGTATGAGTAGGTATATGTAAATTCAGAAACTTTTTTTTTAAGGATTCATTTCAGAAAGGTTCAATTGAATTTTCTTTATACAAAGGGATTATAGTTTTGTCCTTAAATGGGTGGATCTAAATTCTTGAACAGCAAATATTCCAGTAAGCAAGCAAGTTTATATCAGTTTCCCCATGAGTCTTAGACGTGCATATATTCCAATTGATAACAGTATAAATAAAATTGGGTGACATGGCAAAATATCCTGGTTAAAAATGTATTATTTCTGAGGTCTCTTGTAATATTTGTGCACTAATGATGTTACTTTCTCTAGTACTGAAGCATGCAAGATAACAGCAAGCTCAGAGAAAATCAAGAGCAAACAATTTAAACCTAAGATAAATACATATTTTCACTGTCATACTTGAAAAGTTATATGAATATAACTTGTGTTCCAGATGAGCACTTGTATACTGTGTGCATATACATACATCTACAGACACAAGAAATGTCATGACTAAATACAGAATATTAATAAATATCGGAGAAAAAAAAATTCTAAGAGTGACTGTTTTGGTAACAAAGCCCAGTAATGGAATTTATTCCTAGTAATTAGAAATGGGATGAGGAGTTTCAAAATAGCAAAAAATTTTGATTTTCCCTGTAACATTACTTAATATGAGAATTACGGATATACATCTGATGTATATCCATAATGGGAAATAGGCTTTTGTCACACTGAACATTGTATAAACAAGCAGATTTTTTTAAAAGGTGCAAGGCACACTCATTATCAGGGAACTTCTGAGGTATAGTATTATGAGCTGATTCATAAATATCCTAAAATATGGTTATAAACAGAACTTTAATGAAAAACAATTTACAAAGGGTGCAACCTCTTTTATAGTATACTGTATGTTTTCACATATTAGTACAAATAGAACATCAAATTTACTTTGCATTACATTTGTAATTAGTAAATTAAGGTGCTATTATGGTTTAAAGGCCTAGAAATTTATTATGCTTTGAAAAATACAAGAACTTATGTCATTCAGTTGCGTGATGAGTACAAACCGGCAACCATTTCACATCTGCTCTGTGCAAATAGAAAATTAATGGCACTAAATCTCTTAATCTAGATCAATGTTTCTCAACCTTAACAACATTAAAATGGGTTGACTTTAATAATAGAATCCTTAGGGCTGGAAGGGACATTGGAAATCTTCTAGTTCAACTTTCTGCTCAAGACAGGAGTTTTTCCCATCCCAGACAAATGGTTGTCCAATTTATTTTTGAAAGCTTCCAGTGATGGAGCACCCACAACCTCAGGAGGCAAACTATTCCATAAATTAATTGCTCTTACTATCAAAAAATTTATCCTTATTTCTAGATTTTATCTTTCTTTGGCAAGCTCACACAATATTTAGCTTTGAAGTCCATCTGTTTGAAAATTGCTGAGATTGAGAAATACTAGTCTAGTCAATATAAAAGAATGTATTTCTGTATTTAAAATTAATAGAAAAAAATAAAAACTGGATGTGAAAAGTCTGGATTTTTAAAAATGAATGGCATCATTTCCTACAGATTTTTTTTCAGAGCTGATGCACTGTACTTCATACATGTGAAGTAAGTATGATTTATTTTTCACAGTAGTTATATGTCTAATCTCTTTCAGTTTCTCACTGTTTATAAAATGCATACATACACATACCATCCAAAGACCATCTGAATTCTTTAACTCAAAATTGCTGCAAGGTCCAAATTATATAGGAACTGGGCAGTCCATGAATGGATATGATTCTATTCTGGAAAGCACCAAAGTGCAAGTAATTATCACTTTACTTGTAATAACTGTTCATAACATATAAACTTGATTGCCTTAGTTAATATTGTATGCCAGAGCTTCTTAAAAGTTCTCGTCCCTTCCATTTTCCCCTTACTTTATTTTCAAGATGTTTTTGAGATTATTGATAGAACAGAAAATGCCAACACAATTTTCAATGCCTCCCAGGTGGCATCCACTTACTGGGAATAAATTCAACTTGGGTTTATGTGAAGTTCCAAAATTAGGAAAGATGGAAAGATGGAGATGATTGGAGAAGGAATTGTATAATGAAAGACAGGTATTCTGACATATTTCTTGATACTCTGTCACTAAATAATTGCAAATCTGCCACATTCTTCATCCCACCATG
Source organism: Myanophis thanlyinensis (assembly GCA_017656035.1). Lineage (NCBI taxonomy): Eukaryota > Metazoa > Chordata > Lepidosauria > Squamata > Homalopsidae > Myanophis > Myanophis thanlyinensis. The sequence goes on from JAEANM010000605.1 coordinate 33,761, forward strand.
AGAATTTCTCTTTTCTGAAATAATTCAAAAGGAAATTCTCTCTTACCTAATTGAATCCAAATTGATACTTTTTTTAAAAAATACAGAAATGTTTCAGAAATGTTTTAAGAATTCTTCCAACTATTTCCACAATCAAGGACACTGCATTATATTTACAATTCATTTTTATTCTTTGTCTGTAAACAGCCTCAAAACATGCTTTCTGTCTCATAACTGATAAGTCTCAGTTCTGAGTATCATCATGTTCAGTGGGTCAAATCTGAATAACATTCAACCAATTTCATTTGGATTCTTAGTCTAAAACAGGGGTCCTCAAACTTTTTAAACAGGGGGCCAGTTCATGGTCCCTCAGACCGTTGGAGGGCCGGACTATAGTTA
>JAEANM010000606.1:0-19159 GCA_017656035.1 Myanophis thanlyinensis
TAAAATATAATAAAACAAAAAATGATAAAATAAAACAATAATAAAACAATTAAATGATAAAATAAATAATAAAATGAATAAAACCAAATTAAAAAAACGATAATAAATGATAAAATAATGCGATTGGTCTCCACGAAAGAAGACATCTTCAGCATAACATAATCTAGGAAGAAAAGCCTTGGTCATCACTTGTAAAGAGTTTGCTTCTCAAACCATCACACTTCTAGACACAATTCACGTCCTGGATTTCTTTTTCCTTTAATTTGTTCTGCCCAACAGATCCTGTGCAGAATCCCGGATGGTCAAGTTGGTCTCCCTGGAGTCCCTGTTCCCAAACAGCATGTGGCCTCAGCGGCATCCAAACCAGACACCGGACCTGTTTGAAGAACTCTGCAGCAGTGCCAGGACAGCGGTCCAAATGCCCTGGGAAATCCATGGAACGTCGGACCTGCCGATCTGAACCCTGCCAAGGTTCGTTTTGGCCCTTACTTCAGTTTCATATTGGGGTCAGGATCTGGTGGCAATTAAGATATTTTGGGTCATTTCTGACAAAGAATTTTGACAAAGTTTGTCACAAAGGTGATTTTTTTCAAGTGACAACTAGACTTTCTAAATTAGTCCAGCTGCCTCTTGAAAAAAAAATCATCTTTGGGACAACCATGACCTGGTTGACTGAGAAACTCCGTAGACATTTAGACAAAGTTTGTATGGTTTTTCTTATTACCACAATGGAAAAATATTTTATTAAAGACTCTTCCCTCCACTTCCTTATTATTTCACCCCAATATTTTCCCACCCACATCCTGTCTCTGAATTCCAATACTTTTTTGGGGGGTGCCTTCAGGTCAGTTTTTAACTCCTGGCGACTGCACAGACACGTCCCTGCAGTTTTCTTGGCAAGATTGTGGAAGTGGTTTGCCATTGTCTCATTGCTAAGGCCAAGTGAGAATGACTGGCCCAAGGTCATCCAGCAGGCTTTGGGCCACGGGCAGGACTAGAATTCAGAGCCTCCAAATTTCTAGCCTGATGGCTTAACTACTAGCTCAAACTGACTCTCAAGATCTAGAAATGCCATCTAGATTCTATTTTCTCTGTGAAGCCGTTGACATTTTTCAAGAAACAAGAACTCTCTACTTGCCCGGGCAGTGAACACAGCTCTACCCCGCCCAGGCCTGGGGTCAAGACATCACCTGCAAGGAATGTCAGCAATGGCTTATGCGGTCTCCAAAGGGCCAGAGAGCTTCTGTTTTTATGGGCAAAGCAATTCCTTTTTAATTAACATCATCCCTGCCAAGGTTTTCTGCCAAGTACGTTTTTGGGCAAGCATTAAACATTTTTGTCCAGAAGACCTGACACTCGATCCTTTGTTCTGACAGGGCTCAGAGGTGAATTTGACCCTAAGTACACACACATCTATCAACGTTGTCTAAATTCTTTGTAAAAAATAAATAAATGATCCAAAATATCAGCCCGGCACAATGTGTTTTCTTGAGGTTGGTGATGGGAATTCCAGGGATGGCAGTTGACCTGTGATGCCCAAGGAGGGTTCCAAGTGAGAAAAGCATGTGCCACTAACAATAAAAATTGATCAAATGAAGTTTTTCCCCATTGGTGCCCTGTATGATTTGCTACTCAGACTTTCTTCCTTCTAAATCTCTACAGGACAAGGGGTTCAATCCTGGCACTGTATTTATTTTATTAGATTTTTATCTCATCTTTATTACTTTATCAACTTTAATTTGCTCAAGACAGCAAACATACCTACTTCTTTTTTTCCTCCCCAACAACAACCCAGTGGGATGGGTCGGGCTAAAAGAGAATGACTGGCCAAAATCCTGCTATATTTGTGTATTTGTTTGTTTCAGCAAGGTCCCACTCGCCATCCTCAGGCTGGTGTCTTCGGCTTCATGCCAGGGAAAAGACCTGAACACACCTAGACCTAATATATATATGTGGAAATGTGTGCCTGGCCCCAGTATTTTCCTGGGGTTAGGGATTTGTTTATAAGTCTTGAGATGTATTCTGTGTTCTGTGCTTTGTGTGGTTGCACCAATGGAGGCTCATTCAATTTCTCTGTACACATGTTGTGCATTGACAATAAAGCTTTGAATTTGAAATTTTAATCTTAATTTACAGGAATAGGGTATGGCCAGTGTAGAGAGAAGCAGGACTAGAGATGATATGATAGTAGCGTTTCAGTATTTAAGGGGCTGCCACAAAGAAGAGATGGTCAACTTATTTTCCAAAGCACCAGAAGGAAAAATAAGAAACAAGGGATGGAAACTAATCAAGGAGAGAAGCAACCTGGAATCAAAGGAGAAACTTCCTAACAGTGAGGGCACTAAAGCAGTGGAGCGGCTTGCTTTCAGAAGGTGCAGGTGCTCCATCACTGGAGGCTTTTAAGAAGAGCCTGGAGAGCCACCTGTCTGAAATGATATAGGCTGGGTCTCCTGCTTGACCAAGGAGTTAGAGTAGAAGACCTCCAAGGTCCCTTCCAGCTCTATTCTGATTGACTGAAAAGGTGATACAACTCTCCAGTGGCATTTAATAACTTGGTGGGCAGACATTTTATGTTCCAAATGTAGGTTTTGGACTGGAGAAGCAAGCTAACTGCTTGTCTCTTTTTGCTTACCTTCTTCTCGGGAGCAAGAATTGCTGTTCCAAACTTTGTTGAGAGAGATGTTGAACTTTTAACATGCACAATTTTTTTTTTTTGCACAAGTCATAGAATAAATTCATAACAACAACAACAAAAAAAGAAACCAGAAGAAGTGTTTGTGGTTTAGGCTGGAGAGGAAGGAGAAGAGAATGTCAAAAAGTTCCAAAAGACCTTTGCCAGTGCAAGACAGGGCAGGGCGCCTAAAGCCACCTGAACGTTCATGCTTTAAGAGGCAAAATGTTCCTTGTGCCAAGAGATCTGACCTTCCAAAGTAATCTTCACATCCTTCCTTGAGGTTGGGATTAAAATCTGAAGGACATCAGTATAACATGCATTCGCAAAAATAAACAGGGTTGTTTTTTTTAGTGATGGGTACCCATGGACCTCTGTTTTGTTTAAGAGAAGTACATGTATACAAATTCAATTCAACATTCAACATTCAAACACAGAATACATCTCCAGACTTATAAACAAATCCCTAACCCCAGGAAATACCGGGGCTAGGCACACATTTCCACATAGACACACACACATTATTCCACCGGTATGCACATATTGCACATTGCATTGGCACTGTGAGTCTGTTGTATCAAGTTTAGTCGTGGTGTTATGTGGCATTTAGGAGTCTGACGGCCCATGGATAGAAGCTATTTTTCAGTCTATTTGTCCGGCTGGCTATGCTTCTGTATCTCTTGCCCCATGGTAGAAGTATGAAGAAGTTCTGTCCTGGGTGAGAGTCATCCCTGAGGATTTTTCTCACACTGTTGAAACAGCAGGATCTGGCTATTTCCTCCAGTGGGGTTATGGGGCAGCCCATGATTTTTTTTTTATGCTGTGCTCATTACCCTCCGTAGTGCCTTCTTGTCCGCGGTTGTTAGTCTGGCATACCATACCGTGACACAATATGTGAGGACACTTTCTATTGTTGACCGGTAGAAGGAAGTCATCAGCCGCTGTGCCACCTGGGTTTTCCGTAAGACTCTTAGGAAATGGAGTCTTCCTGACCACCTGGGATGTGTTACTGTTAACTTTGCAACCCATCACTGCCTAGTAGGGTCATAAAATGTTTGCAAAAAAACAACCCAGCTCACAGAGCACCAAAGCTGTTGATTTCCAGGGGACTCAGTCCAGGTAAAAATAGGTAGGGCTGATGTCAGTTATGCTATTTCAGAAACTTTTAGATAGGTTGTTCCATGAAGGCAAATGCACGGTGGATTATTAATGCCAGTGGTTTCTCTTGCTCTCAGAACTCAAATGGAGCCAATGGGGGGCCTGGAGTCCTTGCTCAAAAACCTGTGGCAGTGGTGGGAAGCAAGTGCGTCGTCGAAGTTGTCCAAAAACTAAGCACTCCCATTGTGTGGGGCGTCCCTTGGAGGTGAAGATATGCACCAACGTACCTTGTCCAGGTAATGAACCTCTCTGACTGTATTTAACCTTGACTCAAAGGTTAAATGTGACTCGTGTGCATATTTCTGCAGCCCTCACTGTCCCCACCACAAATTCTTAAAAGCAAAATTTCTGTTCATCTGCATGTCGAACACTTAATTTAGAATTTGCAGGAGGAATACCAAAGTAGGAGAGATGCCAGGACTTTAATAAATCTTGGACAAGATTTATTTAAGAAGTGGCTCCCAAATATTTACAACGGGGTGAAATTCAGCCTGGACGCACTGGTTCTACTGAACCAGTAGCGGCGTTGAAGTTTGGCCCTGCCCACCAGCCCCTGCCCTTTTCTATCCTGTACCCTCTTTATTTATTTTTTTCTGGTTTACTCACCAAAATTGCCCAGAACAGCTGTTTTGTGGGTCTCTGCAGCCTTCCCAATAACCTGGGCTGCTTCCAGAACGGAAAAACTTGTGTTATAGAAGCCGTGTGACAACGTGGTTGGTGCAAAGCGCACATACACCAAACCAGTAGTAAAATTGTCTGAATTCCACCACTGACTTACAATGTCAGGAGGATATACAAGCCCAATTAGCCAGAAAAATCCTAAAAGCAGGGAAGGTTTGTGCTCCCAAACTCAGTTTGCCAGAAAGCTGGAAAAAGGGGGGAACTCTTACAGGCCTTTTCCCCATTCCCCCACCCTTTGGAATCCTCACCTTGATTCCGGGGGATAATTAGCTGGGGGGGGGAATCAATGTTTATATTTCTGCTCATTGCAAAGGAAGAGATTACAAGGGCACAATGAAAGGTTTGCCTTGGTGCCAGCAAACTCAAGTGCTCCTGGCTGCTTAGCATACAAAAGGAGGATCATGGCAATTTCAGATAGCAGCACAAGCTGGGCCTGGGTGCTAATTAACTAATCACGATTACAGAGCTGAGCTGATTTGCAGCTTCCAGGGTAACATAGCCTGTATTCAAAAGAGAGGCAATTTAGGAAGAGATGGGCTGTCAAGAGATCTCTCCTCTGCAAGGGAAGAAATTTTCTCCCTGAACGGGAGGAAAAAAAAATTACACACACAAAAAAAAATACAAGTTAGGCTGGCAGTTTTTCGCCTTAGGTGACCCCAACATTTCCTATTTTACAACATTTGCTAACTCACTGCTGACTCCAGGAGTTCGATCCCGATGGGGGTCCAGGATGACTCAGCTTTCCATCCTTCCGAGGTCGGTAAAATGAGGACCCAGATTGTTGTGGGCAATAGGCTGACTCTGTAAATCCGCTTAGAGAGGGCTGAAAAGCCCTGTGAAGCGGTATATGAGTCTTAAGTGATATTGCTGTTGCTACCATCCATGCTTCTTGGAAGCCCCTCCCTTGATTTGCTGCATCTCTTGTAAAAACCTAGCAGACCTCAATTCCTTATAAATCAGGGGTGTCAAACCCTGTTTCATTGAGGGCCGCATCAGAGTTGTGTTTGACCATAGGGGCCCAGGGTGGGCGTGGCCAGGGTGGGCATGGCCTACTCAATGTCACTCATTCGGGGGCGCCTGCAGTGGCCCGAGCGCCTCTGCCAGCAAAAATGGGCTCCCGATCTCCGTTTTTGGCTGCAACAGCCTCCTGCAACCCTCTGCCAGTGAAAATGGGAGCGAGTGGCCGTCCCGACCTCCATTTTTGCTAGCAGAGGCACCGCAGGCCAGATTTAAGCGCCCCGTGGGCTGGATCAGGTCCCTGGGCCTTGAGTTTGACACCCCTTATAAATGTTCATTTGCTCCTCCCCTTCTCTAACAAGCCCTGCCTCTTAATGCTCCCTCTTGGTTCTCTCTTCCTAGCTTGCCAGCTCAGCTGCGCCATCGGCATCCCCAACAAGGACTGTACCAGCTGCATTTGCCCCAACCACACGCTCTTGGGCACTGTACGGAGGGCCGATGGGATGCCCCTTGCCGATGCCCAGATATCCCTCACAGACCAGCCTCTCGCCCCCTTGGCCCAAAGCAATCGTTGGGGTCAGTTCACCATCCGTGGCGTCTGTGCTGGCAACACCAACGTCAGTGCTAAGCTTGAGCGCTTTGCACCTGGTAGCGCCTCAACTGTTGTCAATGGCTCTGGGACTTCTTTGGTGGAGATCATACTCCACAGACTGGGTAAGTGCAATGTGGAGCCAGGCCAGGGGTGGGAAAATTATGGTCATAAGCCGAGGACTACCTGTTCCTGATCTGCAGGGTGAAGGAGGCCCCCCTCCCCTCCAATAAAATATGGGAAGTTTGCAGCTCCCACCCACCCTATTGATTAGCTGGTTCCAGATTCTGACAAAGGGCTAAACCTCATGGGTCTAATTAATGATTTTTTTTGATTTCTTAAAAATCTTTATTGTGATTTATGAATTATTCAAGGCAGCAAACATACCGAATTTTTTGGTGTATAAGATGCACTTTTCCAACCCATAAAAATGAGTGAAAATTATGGTGCATCTTATACATCGAATACAGCCATCGAATACGTTCCCTCCCCCCACCAGCCCCTAGAGGCATTTTGCAGGGTTTTAGAAGCCTCTGCAGGGCTCATTTTTGCCCAAAAAATGGACAAAAAAGGGTATTTTTTTTGCAAAAATGAGCCCTGCAGAGGCTTCTGGAGCCTTGCAAAATGCCTCTGGGGGCTGGGGGGAGGGAATACAAGACTCATGGGGAGTTGGGAGACTAAAACCACCCCATTTTCCACCCATTTGTTTGGCTTCTCAATCCCCCCATGTGTCTTATATTCCTTCTCCCCAGTCAACCCCCAGAGGCAATAATCTTCATTATTCTCTTTTGCTTTTCTTATTTTCTTCCCAGAATCACTCAGCCTTTATGGCCTTTCAGCATTTCCAGTTTTGAGTATTTTCTATGTCATCCAATGCCTATTTTTTAAATAAAGGGTTTTTTTTCCATTTTGATAAACTTGTAGATCCTACCTAAATCTGAAAGCACTACTGTGAAGAGATGATGTCACATTTGTTCACATAAATAATTGTAATTGTAAAGTTTAGTTAATTAGCTGTATATTTATCCAATGTCCAAGATTTGTGGTAGGAGTATGATATATAAGCTGTAGACAGCATAATAGCTTGAATAAGAAGAAAATGGACATGGGATACAAGTTTCTCTTTAGATAATTACGCACATCAGTTTTGAATGCATTCTCTTTTATAACACTAGCTAATTTTGCCATGGTTTAATAGGCAAAGCACCCATCCTTTCCAAATACAACTTTTTTTTTCTTATTTTCATCTTCCAAAATCTAGGTGCGTCTTATACTCTGAAAAATACGGTACCTAATACTCCTTCCTCCTCTTATTTTCCCCATAATAATAACCCCGTGAGTCAAGTTGGGCTGAGAGAGACCGACTGGCTCAAAGTCACTCTGTTGGTTTTTCATGTCTAAGGCAGGACTAGAATTCACGGTCTCCTAGTTCCTAGGCCAGCATCTTCTTAATCACTAATGTTCTCTGTATACAAGAAATCAAGATCACCACAATCTGGCAGAAAGCTGGAATAGAGACTATAGAGGCAGCACTGGAACTGGTACCGAGGGCAGCAGAGTTTATGTTCAGAGTTGGGTAGAGGGCAGTTCAACTGAACTCTGGGTCAAAGACAATGAATCCGACTACTGAATTAACCCATTTTTTCCCCAATAGATTGGTCTCAACCCAAAAGCAGTCTGAGTTTATACTCGGCCAGGAAAAAGAAAATCCCCTGACTTTATGAAACAGTATATGGTCTGACCGCATCTGCTAGATATAAACTTTGTTGTGTAACATTTCCTTGAAAGTCATAAAACCTGACAAATTACACATGGTTCAATTCTGGAATTAATTGGCAATGTCCTAGCTAAATTGGAAGTCAGATAGCCAATTTGAAGGCACAGCAAACCCATAAAACATTGAAGGAAGACAAAGGGAAAACTCATAATCCATAAACTGCCTGCTTTGGTGAGACAAATGTACTTTTGTCAGATTAATATTTTGGTTTGTCCCTCTTTCATTCCTTTCCTTTCCTTTCCTTTCCTTTCCATCCATCTTAGCCATCTAGCTATCTTTATCTAGCTAGCTGCACACCATAATTAACATGTAACCTATCTAAGAGGACAAAGAACATCTTAAATTGTCCCCAAAATATCTATTAAATTTTTACCTGTTTTATCTGAAAGGAAGATGACTTTTAAAAGTTGATCCTCAATTATAATAAATTGAAATAGACTTTAACACAGCACAACCTCTACAGCTAAGAGGAGCAACACACCAATAGAAATTCAGCACCCCGATTGCTTTGTCAACCCAGACCTGCTGCTTCTCCAAATCCAATGCCTAGAATAAGAGAGACATTCTAGCAATTAATGAGGTGTTTTCAGAGATTATATTTGAAAGGTTCTTCAGTTCACCGAGCCCATCAAACACTTTGATTTTTTTGGGAAAACAAACTTTCTAAAGACCCCACTTTTATCCTTATCTCTTAGTATCATCTCCTTTCATCTTAGCAGTAATTGTCACAGCTCTATGAGCTGTCTGTGGAAGCTCTCTGCCCCTCCACTATCTTCTCCCAAAGGCTCTGCAGCACTTCTAATTTTTGCCAACCGAATGAGTGGGAATGAATTATACATAAACATTAATTGCCAATGTATGAACACTGCTTCCTAGCTCTTCCTGTCTTTATTTTAATGCCCACCTGATGTTCTCAGCAGTGACAAAGCACTTTTAGGATACCACACAAATTTCAGAGACCCTAAACAAATTTCAGAGAGAAGGCAAACCTTGAAGTTTGCACAGCCAGATACCCAACATGTACAATCAACCCCCAAATTTCAACCTGGGAAAGCTAGAGAAGAGTTACACCTTCACTAGCAGTCATGTGCTTCTCCTTCCCATATTCGTGTAAAGCACAGAATCTTTTACATTAGTGACCCAAGTTCTGAGCCTTTCTTCATTAACTATTTGGAGAATCACTAGAATGGCCCAGCAACCCCAGTTTTATCTCTTGTCCTCATAGCTTTGTTTCTCCTCTGCTATTTTTCTATGCCCCAAACCATGTAACAGGATAACAAGAGTTAGGAGAATGAAATCCTATGTTGATTGTCCCTTCAGCTGCTCCAGCAAGAGTTGGGTTTCATTCATGATTGCTTGTAGTATAAAGTTCTTAGTCAGAGCCCACTGACTCTTCTATCAATCAGTTGTCCAATTCTTTTTTACAATATTTTTTATTAAATACATTTTAAGAGAATAAAAGCAATACAAATTTTGGAAAAAAAGAGTAAAGTTAGTAATAAGTGAAAAAATTCAATAAAAGAAGGAAAAAATAATGAATCAGTTTCCAATCCATGATTTCCTTCTTTTTAAGCATAAAGTCCAAAAGGTATTTCCAATCACTTCAAATAAATGTGATTATTGTCCTTGTCCTAATCAGAAAAATCAATTTATCATCTCTGAATTAGAATATTTTGGACATGTAATGTGACATCCAGAAAAATACGGCATAGTTCACTTAATTCTCCAAGGAAAGATTGAAGGCAAATGAGGTCCAGGCAGAAGAAGAACATCATGGCTTCAAAATCTAAGGGACTGGTTTGGGACAAAACTCACCCACTTTTTTGTGTGTCTGTTGATAAAAATAGGATTCACCAACATGACTGCCAATGTCCAATGACGGATTTCGCACAAGAAGAAGCTAATTAGGTCATCTTAGCCAACTATCCCATTATATTTCAGTTTTTCCATTTTTGTACATATAATAGTCTTGCAGCAGTTATATACAAAACCAGTCCCCCCAATCCTAAGCTTTTTCAACAGCATAAGTGGGTGAACCTGAGGAAGATAGCTGCATTTTAAATATTCCTTCATGCTTTGTAACACTTGACGTAGCATTGGTGGGATTTAAAATGGTGAACAGTTTTTCTTCCACAACTAGAAGTTGCTTTCTGAGGATCTTCAGCAAGGCAACCCTACATTTTGCCAGCAGTTTGGAGCCATTCCTTTCCAGTTTGTAAATTGCAATTTTGGGCGGTAGGCAGTGTCATATTATTAGATGGAGAGAGCTGAGAAACAACCTGTTTTAGATGACATAAAGAATAGTGATGACGGTAAAAATGATTTGCTGTCATCGATGAACTGCCACTGGTGCCAACATTTTGCTGGCTTTAGATACTGTGAACTTTGGTTTGAAAATGAGGTTCTTCCCAATCAAATAGTTACCGTTTGTTATTGTTTTGAGGATAGCAAAATGTCTTGGGCCAATTCCAAACAATGCCTGAGTAGTAGCTGCTACTCAAATGTCCATTAATGTCCCATTAATTATCATTGCAAGCATCCAGAATGAAGTCCATATTGTGTCACAATCCAGTTATAGTCAGGCTGTGATATTATAGAACATTCACAGTGGCTTGTGCAAACCTTATTCTGCAGGTAATTTGTGATCAAGATCACCAGGGTGATGGAACTGTTTTCCAATTTGCTACCTGTCAAACTGGCTACATCTATAGATGAATTGGATATGTCCCGTTTGTGCTTTCTTCTATACCTGGAATTCTTTACCTTATCCTGAAAATCTCTTCCTTATATTCTTATAAACAGAAGAAAGCAAAGACAAGCTCTGGCACACGAGGATAGTATTTTTTCAGTCTCAACTTCCCAATCGATATGTCAAATAGTTATTGCAATTTGTAGCATACTGTAGGATAGAATATCATTTATGTTTTTTCTCTGTGCAGCTAAAGCACCTTTGTGGCTATTTTTTTTAATTGCAGATGGAACCAGGAACCGAAACGTTACAGTTTAGTAAAGCTAAAATACATCCTCCCTCCCAATCTTAATTTTTAAAGCAGCATTACCTTTCTGCAGAGAACAGAGGAAAAAAAAAGCTTACAAGAGACAGGCAGCGGGGGTGTTTTATATAATAAGGACACTATTGACAGAGGAAAAGAGGAAACGTTAAAAATCAGAAGGGAATAAAAAACACACTTGCAGTTTTCTATCAGCCCTAAGAGACTTTGTTTAACTCGTATCACACTCAGCACCGGAACTCAAGAATTAAAAAGCGTTCTGTACCGGAAGTGTAGAAGGGGGAACTACTATAGTCTTTCCCCTTGGGCGCCGACCGTAGCAAGAAATTTGTCCCTCAATGACATCCGTAGGGAGGGCGGGATTACTTCGAGAGAGGCCCTAGGTAGTTTTTTCAGAAGCTTCTTTGCCGCAGGAGAGGAGAGTCTGGGAGCGGCGGGCGCCGACGGCAACGGAGACCATGTTCCGCCTGGAGGGTCTGGGGCCCAAGCTGGACCCGGAGGAGCTGAAGCGCAAAATGCGCGAAGACGTCCTCTCTTCCATCCGCAACTTCCTCATCTACGTAGCCGTGCTGCGCATCAGTGAGTGCCTCCAGCGCGCACCTCTAGGGCGGCGGCCACGTGTTGGGAGCTTTTTTGGGAGCTGCTGCAAAACCGGGATTAAGGAGCGACTTGGATTAACGTTGAGGGGGGGGGGGGAGATTTTATACGGTGATGCAAGGAGCGGCTACATAACATTTCATACCATTAGAAGATGCGGGGCGGAGTAGTGATTTAAGGGGCTTGAAGTAGATCCCGAGGGGGGAATTGGATTGGATTCAAGGCAACTCTGGCTCGTGGAAGGTCACTTGGGGACCTTTGGCCAGGCATGCCTCGGTCCAGCCCTAGGGAAAATGGGAAAAGGCGATGCTATGTTTGCCGTTTGGAGTTAAGATTATTTACATTTATTGGCTGGCGTCTCCAAGAGATTGGGATACGCAAGGAAGAATGAGAACTTGTTTTAAATAAGTAAATTTAGTATAAATATTTATGTGGCTGCCTTATCTTAAACCAAACTCGGGGGGGGGGGGGGAATCGCAATCCCAAGGTGATTTTTTTTAAATTTTACATTATGAGAAAAACAATGTAATTTAAAAAAAAAACAAATCTCAGAAAAATCATAACCAGGAAAACCTGGTGCTACCGCTCAATTTTTTGATGCAGCCCACAACACTCCTCCATTCCGATCTTCAAGATCAGAGGTATTAATCTAAGCTCAAAGGCAGAGTGTCATTACATGGCAGCAAAAAAAAACAAAACAAAACGGCAAGACAACTGTAATTTAGCGGATCTCTTCATTTTTGCAGCTGAGATATAAGGGCACTACTCTGTAATGCAGTATTTCATAAAGCCAGAGGCTTGGAGGTTGGCAGTTCTTTGAAAACTGCTACTTGGTCCCTGAGTTCCAACAGTAGACACACACCCCCCCCCCCCCAAAGTACAGTAGAGAAAAAAATAATATTGTTGGCACTTGAGGAATAATGCCCTTCTGTTTTGTTTTGCATTTTTAAAACATCTCTCTAGTATTTATGCATTATATAACTTTAAAGTTAAGTGTTGAATATACACTGATGTCTTCAGAGCAATACAGTTGCTCAAGAAGTGGAAAACTCAATTTGTTTTTCAGTGCAATTTTCTTAAATCTGCTTTTTCAAGATCAGAATGTTTAGTGCACTACTACAAAGCATTGTGGCTCATCACCATGGGCAATAAAACTTAAGCAAAAAATATATACTAGAAAATTTACCATGATGGTAAACCTATATAGGACATTCATTGCCAGCTATACTAAGAAAATATCATCACTTTCTTCCTCATTTAGTAAAACTTAAATCAGGAGTCATGACTTAAATAGCCTTTATTTAATTATTTTAAATAGGTTTTTAAATTGTTATTGTATCTATGTTTTTATTGGCTGTGCACCGCCCTGAGTCCCTAAGGAGAGGGGGCGGTATATAAATCAAATAAAACCTTAAACCTAAATGCATTACTGTGTTTCTTTCCATAGCGCCATTTGTTTTAAAGAAGCTGGACAGCATATGAAAGAGCTTCAAGGATTGTCTACATGGAAGACCAAACTGGACTTCGAATGCTTTTCTAAAAATGGACTATACACAAGTGATATCCTAACAGATGGATCCTGAACATTTCCATATGAAGATTAAAGCAGCTGAAAAAGTGAAATATTTTTGTCACTTTTCTTTCCATGTGCCATTGTGTTCTTGCCTTCATGTTGGTACAATCTTGTTCTTATTTCAGAGCTTACAATCAGCCTGATTTTGGAAAGCTGCTAAATATGCTTTGGAAAATACCGTAATTATATCTGAAGTGTTAATAGTGATATTGTTGTCACTCTACAGTCTCCATGTGAAACCTTACAGATATATCCTGAAGGATTAAAATAAATTGAGTATATGTTCTAATGATAGTGTTCTGCAATATTTCCAGTCAGTTTAGTTAAACTTGTTCTTTCATACTGCATCCTTTTTATTAAGTTCTGACACTTAAAGATGAGGGGGGGAAAACCTTACAGCACTGTGCTTGAAGCTTTTCAAAAGATCAAAAGCAAAACCGACTACTCTTCCTGTTTGTCTTGTTTGCGATAACACTCAGTTTTGTTAAGCAATCAAGCAAAAACAAAAGGCATGGAGTTGACAGAACAATTTGGTTATAATTAAAATGTGGGCTCATCTAATGAAGCTGCTTGTCAGGTCAGAGAGCAAAGAAAGGAGGAATACCATACAATGATGACTTATACAATCACTGCTGCTAAATGAGGAGATAGGTACTAATTTAGGCATGACTTCCATATTAAAGATAGGAATTGAGGACACATTGGTGTTGCCTGCTCCCCAAAATACTGATTTGAAATGAAACAAGATCATAGTCAACCTGTTGATACTGTCTTCCTTGAGAGCAATGAAGAACTTAGGTGTAGCTTCAGAAGTTTTTATTTTTGCTTTTTAAATGTTAAATTAATGGAGGCTAGGTCAACCTGATAACTGGAAGATAGGAAACCTTGGTATCCAGATGGCATGTACAAAAAGGAGAAGACACTCTTTCATATCCATGTCAGCTTCTTCCAGAAATGAGCAATTGGCAGGGACTTTCATTTCATTCAAAAAGCAGTCCGGGTTATGTGTAGGAGGCTGTTTTCTTTTCCTGCTTTGATTTCTCTTACTGATTTGATTTGATTTCTGTAATTGGTTAGTGACCATTCAAAATGAAATCATGTGAGTATATCGTGAGCATTTCTCTGAACGAAAGCAGCCACGAAAGCAATCTTTGAAAAGTGGTGTCATTTTTAAATAGGGATTTCATTTGTAGTTTCATGATTTTTTCGGGGGTTTTAAAAATCAGAAGAATACCTCTAGCTTCCATCAAAATCTGAGGATTTTTGATCTGAGTTATCATCAAAATCTGAGTTATTTTTGGAAAATAAAAACTAGGTAGCTGAAGTTCAAGGGTTGCTTTGTGTTGAAGTATACCTAACTAACAAAAATATAAAACTAAACTCAGGACTGAGAAGCTAGAATAACAGGAGTTTGTCTCCTACTAAATGGGTATAAGCATGCAGGAAACCACAATTTAAATGTGAGTTTCATCTTTTCCATTTCAAAACCTGTCCTAATATTTTTACCTTGGGCAGAGACTATGACTAGATTAAAGGCATTATTCTATAATAAGCAACAAAGATAAAGATGAAACAGTATGTCCTCAAATTTGGTGCACTTTTAAAGATGTAACAGTAAAACAGTTGAAAGATCTTGGAGTCTTCTAGTTCAGCTCCCTGGTCAAGCAGGAGACTACAGCAGGGATGGCGAACCTTTTAGAGACCGAGTGCCCAAACTGCAAGTCTCACATGTGCGCCACAAATCCGAAGATCAGCTGGCCGGCAGGAGGAGGGGCATCACAACACTGGCAGCTCTGCAAGAGGTGAGATCTTTTTCTTTCGCAAGCTTCTGTTTTGTCATTTGCAGGGAAACATCTGTTTCCCTGCAAATGATGGCAAGAAACGCCATGGAGAAACTTGATGGAGCTGAGCTGGAGCAACTGCGCAGCTGCCCGCAGAATGCCATCTCTGGCACACGTGCCATAGGTTTGCCACCACTGCTCTATAGCATTCTGGAGGGGTGTGCTTGTGTTTGTGTGTATTTTATTGACACACGTTCTAGGTTCTGTAGAACAGGAGTCTTATTCAGAATCCAGTTTAGAATTTGTAATGCTCAAGCTGACTGTGCCAGTGTATTAATTGAACTGTTGGGCTAATACTGGCGAGACAAGATTCAATTCCACCCAAGCCATGAAAATTCAATGGACGACTTTGAATAAGCACTTTGCTAAATCTACCATTCAGGGTTATGGTGGTTATGTAATGAAGGGAAGTTCCAGTCTTGGAAGAAAGGTGAATATAAATCTAGCAAATTTCATTCAAGTGTTAAACTAATGCATTAAAATACAATATTATTTTTGATATTTCTCATTTAGTAGACCATTTAGTTTTATGGACAAAAATGATGGAGAATCAATTGCTTAGTGAAGGGAGAGCTCCAATTAATATTTTGTCCATTTCTCAATTTTCAATGGCACTGAATGCAGTAATTAATATTTTGCCAGTTAATTTGTTGCTATAGTAAGTTGTAATGTTTTCTAGATGTACTTAAGCGTGCCAATAAAAACATTTTTTAAAAAACACACTTATGTCTTTGTTCCATACTAACTACACGTTCAATATTCATCAAACACTAAAAAAGGAGGTACAAATATCACAATTACTCAAGAAAAGATTGAGACAGTGTCTTCTAGTCTTCAGAAAGTAAGAAAGCAGTTACTAATCCATTGGTGTCTAGATTGTGTTCAATTCCGATCTCACTGGAGGATGTCTCCTAGACAGATGTAGGGGAAGGAAAGAAAAAAAAAACTTGTAGCATCCACAAATAATATTTATATGTAGTTTTACAGACAATTGACGTGGAGACTTCTGTTATAGAGTCAGAGGGCTGAATTACCCTTCAGTTACAGATAAATAAATATAATTCAGTTTATTGTCTCATCCTTAATCTTTTTTTCCTACTCTCTCTTTATGTAACAACCAATTTTCTTTCCGCATCCAAAGTGCTGCATACTCTTTCTCTTCATCCCTACCTTTTAACTCCTATTTTCATCAGACCCTAAAATGCACTTTCTCCTATTCCACCATATTCCCATCTGTTCTGATTGTCTGTTTTCCTTTTAAGGTGAAGAGGAAAAGTGTTAGATTTCAACTTTGGCGTTCTCTTCTCTTGCTTTGTGTAGTAGCTTTTACAGCCAAAGTTACTTACACAATGTGTATACAAATGAATGTGGACTGTGCAGAATGATAGTCTGGCAGTCATATGCCAGAAAATGTGCATCAGCTGCTGTATTTCTCAAATACATGGAGTAGTTCTTGGAAAAATGTAGAATCATATTGCTAATACTGTAGAGCAGGGTATCTAACCTTGGCTTTCAACTGTGGACTTCAATTCCCAGGAATACCTAGCCAGCCATGCTGACTAGGGAATTCTGGGAGTTGAAGTCCATAAGTCTTAAAAGTTGCCAAGGCTGGACAACTCTGGTATAGAGTCTCCATATAAGGAATTACAAATGAGAAAAAGTTGCAATTGGCTCACAAGCTGTTATTTTGACCTATATTAGCATGTTTCCGTGAAGTTAATAGATTCAAGGCACAAACAATTATACTACATTAATAAAAAGGGGGATGCTCCTGCCTCCCCCATATCTTAATAGAAGAACTGTATGCTGCCAAGTCCCCTGTCCTCATTACTAACTGGTGTGAGCAATCAAGCATTTCATTGCACCAATAAGTCTGTCATAGTTTTCTCTCCATCCTTTTTTGAGAAAGTTAGCTAACCTATCTGCCTTTACAGGTATTTCTCCATTGAAATCCATCATGCATATTATGAAGTTGAGGATAACAACCCCAATTACACCAAGATAAATTACCATGGCAAAAGGTCTAATTTCTGAAAGGGTTCCATACTTTCAGAGATTAGAATTGAAGGTATGGTCATATAGGGGCAATTTCCAGCAACGTTTTCGTAGTTCTTACAATGTCTTGACTTTACCTATAGTGAAATATACATTGACTGTGCTTGACAGAACTAGGCAATGATACCAATTTAACTTTCTTTTTTTTTTAAATTGGAAATTCAATATATCCAATGCAAGATAAGCCTTGCAGAGAATAACTCCTGTAAGGTGAGTCCTGGGGAACAATGGTGTGGAAATTGTAACCATGTGCTCATCAATGTGGAAATCAAGATCTATTTGCCTTTAGGTTAAAACAGATTTGTAAGCCTCTTCCCCTTGTTTGTTCATTTTATTATGCCATCCTTGTCTATGAAAAAAGGCAGGCATTTATATTCATTTAAAAAATCATTTCTACCAACAAGAAAGACTAGGTTACCTTGCTACTTCACGTCTTCTGATGCTGGGAAGTGATCCTTCTTATTCTTACTTTGGTGTAGGACTTTAATAGTCCCCTCAGCCTGCGTTTCTCCCACCATATTTGTGGCATGACACTGGTAAACGCCCTCATCATCTTTTGTCAGTGGATTAATCTAGGGGGAAAATGAGCATATTCATATACAAACATATTCTCTTGGGGGTGGTGGTAGTTTTTTTCTCTCCTATAATTGCAGTGTAATTGTGTTTGCATACCTGTATTCCCTTTTTATATATTTTATATATCGATAGAATCAGGGACTGAAAAAATCTCTTCCTGATAGCACCATTTAGTGAACGTTTGGGTACAGCAGTTCCTTTGCTATTTAAGAACAATAATTCTTGTGAAATGGTAAGTCCTCTGCCAGGTATAAATACTGTTGATCAGTCCAGAACAGACTTGATAATTTCCTGGCAATCAACTGGGAAAAACAACCTTGTCTACTGTCCCAAAGGTGCTTTTTCAAGAATGCAACTGGACTTTCTGGTTTTTCTTTGAAGACGTTTCACTTCTCATCTTGAACTGAAGAAGCTTCTTGGAGGAGAAGCGTAATGTCTTCAAAGAAAAATCAGGAAGTCCAGTTACCTCTTTAAAAAAGCACCTTTGGGACAACCTTGACCTGGATGACTGAGAATCTCTACAAACCTTGTCTACTGTATTGTTTCTTATTTCAAGATATAAAGCTCCTGTAGAATTAGTAGTATTACATGTATAAAATCCAATAAAACCAGCTGCAGTCATAAAAAGTAAAGGCTCCCTGAGTTAAGATCAGTGGTGGATCTCTTGGCAAAATAGCACCATCACATGTAAAAAATGTGTCGGGGCTTTTATAGCACCATTGTGCTGTCTTGACTTTTTTTTATCACAGCCTGAGGACGTGTTGGTGTGACCCTGCTTAACTTTCAAGATTAGACAAGGGCAGCTGGATGACATCAATTGCCATAAGCAAAATTGTTATTAAGAGGCTTTCCTGAAAATATAAAAAGAGTTGAGGTCTACAGTGAATATAATCTATTAGATATCTCTTCTAAATTGTACAATTTTATTATAAATAGTAATTTGGTGATTTATAGCTATGTTACTTAATTTTCTATAATATTACAATTAACTTTTAAAAAAGAAGTGTTAACTAATGTTTTTGAAGTTTAGATTTGAAAAGGTCAGGGAGGAAAAAGAGAATAAGGAGTAGTAATCCAGGCTAAGTACAACTAAGTTTTCTCCATAACTTTCAAGTTCCATTTTCCAAGGTTTCTATCCCAGTTTTTACGTGGATATCCAAGTGAAACTGTGGTTTTGCAAATGTGTCCTTGCATAGGTCATGGGGCAATTCTGAAGCTAAAATCCTCCCCATTTTTTAAAGAAACACATATGTCTGTGTGTTCTAGATCTGGATAAGAGAGTAATTCTTTGTAAGAAATTGAGATAACTTGGTCTAACATAGAAGAAACGACTAGTGTTCAAACACATCATCAATTTCAGCAGTCCATGGGATTGACAATGCCATGGACAGCTTGCCTCTTTCTACTGCCTTTTTAAATTATTCAACTCTGGGATCCTTTAAAACATTTATTTGTTGGAGGAAGGTAGAGATTCTGGTCCCCACTCAACAAAACAATTCTTTCCAATAATTCCTGGAAAAAGAAGGTAGTGAAATGGGAGACTTTGAAATTGTTTCTGTTCTTCACTGAGTCTGAAAGTGAGAGAAGCAACCAAAGGAAGCAACATGTTTGCGACATAAATACACATCACTGAACTGAGTAATATGGTAATGGAGGTTCTATATTGTAATTTG
>JAEANM010000606.1:19169-34136 GCA_017656035.1 Myanophis thanlyinensis
CACACACACACACACACACAAAGAGTTTTTTGCTTGATTGGATTGTCTCCCCCACCTCCACCTAGCAATTAATGAAGATAATTTGTGTTAGAGAAAATGGTATTGAAATTCTAATACATACTAACCCATGGGTGGGCAATTATGGCTCCTTCTTGACTCGTGGACTTCAACTCCCAGAATTCCTGAGCCAGCATGGAATTCCTGGCTGGCTCAGGAATTCTGGGAGTTGAAGTCCACGAGTCATGAAGGAGCCATAATTGCCTACCCCTGTACTAACCCTTCAAGTAAATTTTTGTCAATAAAATGCTAAATTTGATCATATTATGTATTTCCATTTTATATCATGATAGATCACCATTCTTTTGTGTTTTTAAAAATATTAACTTTACCAGCTGTAATTTCTACAGGAAAAAAATAGAAAAAAAATGCAGCATGAAATATAGCTTATCAGTGGGAACATGTGCTTGGCATTGGAATTCAATTAATACTTGGTTGAAGAAGAAAATACAGAAGGAAACTCTATTTCATACATAATATATTTAAGTTTTATGGGTTGCTCAAGTTCAGATTTCCAAGTAGAGAACAATGAGTTCAGCACATTACTTTGTGCATATCCCAAAAGGGAGTTGTCCATCAACAAATGACTGTAAAGATGGATAATCTTATTCTCAGTGAAAAGGTACTTGAAAGAGAATTGCATGTTGGCTACAAAGCCTAAAGACCTCTTGATCTTCCCGCATACAAATGATAGCTTTTAAGACAGCATAACAAATAGAATGAATAATAGCAGATGCTATTCCACCCATAGATGCAGAAGCTGTAGTTTCCTTACTTACCTCTAGTATCCTTTTAGCTGGTCCAGAACATTTCTAGATCAAACACAGCACCCCTGCATTTGGTGGAGTTAATACTTTTAACCTGTTTTTTTTTTATAATTTGATGGGAGTTAAGAAGGAACTTCAAAAGGCAAAATGGGTCGTTTATATCATGCCCAGGTCTAAACATCCATTTTATGTCTTACTATTCCTGAAATCTTGCAACTGAGTCAATTATTGCCAGTTTTATTGTTCTACACTTCTAAGAAGGCATTCTTCACTATAAAATCCCAATCTTACAAAGCCTGGAAAATTTAGCACTGTTCATTTGCAAGTTACACCCACTGTGGCTCTCAGAGGGCAATTTCTCTGTCTCTGTGGCTCTCTGTGTATATGTATTTTTCTGTGTTTCCTCCAGGATTATACACAGCCTTTGGCTGAATTTCAAAGCCTGTCTACTTGCAATCAAATCAGTTTCTGGCAAGAGCAACCTATCTCCTGACAGTCTGTTGAAAGGGTAGAATCATGATGATAGAAATAAATGGGATGGTGCTTCCATCAAAGAAAAGAAAGGAAATGAAGAAAATGAAACAAAGAAACCACCAACACATTGGAGGGGCTACTTGATTGATAGCAAACCTCACCTTCCTCCTCACTCCCTGCTTCCCCACCCACCCATCTTTTATTCTCATATTGCTCTATCCTTGCTTTCTTTTTCATGGTTTATTCTATTGTTCCTTCACGTTGCTACTGTTATGTTTACTCTTCTTTTCATTTCTTCATTTTTGTTGTTGTAAGCTGCCCTAAAGTAGCCCCATGGTAAGATAGGTGGTGAATAAATTTTGGAAATAAATAAAATTGGCTTTTATACTACAAATCGCTGGGTTTAATTATATTCACAGATAACATACAATCCTGATGGACCATTCACCAAAGAAATGGAGACATGGATCCTACACATAAAAATCGTTCTGTGTCCCAGTAGCTGTCTCATTATAAATTTCTCCTTCTGACATACTTACCAAAACCCAACCTGTGCTCTCATGCTTAGAAGGACCACCTCGAACCTGAACAGCCATGTTAACTCTGTCTCCGGGCAATTCTTCCAAGAGCCTAACTCCCTTAGGGGACTCAGTGACCTGTGGGATTTCACCAAGACACCATATTTGAAAGAGATTCATTGGCTTAAAATTATATGTTTAATTTAAACATCTGTGTATAACAATTTTCATTTAAAAAAATATTGAGGCTTTGTTTAATGGAGAATATTATGTAGCTCAGAGTTGAAATGAAGAATCCTTGGTGCTCTCTGAGCTTAGATATTTTCTTGCTTTGTTTAATATTACGCCTCATAATCTTATATCCCAAGACACTTTATTTGCATTAGCTGTTATACTCCTTTTCCTAGCCTACCATTACTCAAGACTCCCTTTCCTTGGATATTCATAGGCTTAACCATCTAATGCAGGGGTGTCAAACTCAAGGCCTGGGACCTCGGCCCTCCCGAGCTCCCTTTTCCCTGGTAAGAGGATTGCAGGAGGCTGTGGCAGCCAAAAACGGAGCTCAGGAGCCCATTTTCACTGGCAGACTGCTTGGGCCACCACAGGTGTCCCCAACAGGAGTGACATTGAGCTGGCCACATATATCCTGACCATGCCCCCCTTGGCCCCTGCAAGGTCAAACATAACCCTAATGCGGCCCTGAATGGAATCAAGTTTGACACCCCTCTTCTAGTAGTTGATGGACAGTTGCAGGCCCGTGGACCATTTTTGGTATCCTCAGAGCTTCTGGGCTGCTAAAAATCAAGAGCATCATGAGACAGGAAGCACAAGGTATTTGTTGTGCAAGTCCTAAAATAGCAACAATACAAAGATTTATTTAAAAATAATATGGAAGACTTGCTGTAAACATCTTGTATCATTACTGTACCCACTACAATCCTTCAGCTACCCACAAAATGGTACTAGCTGTTGATTCAACAAAGAGTGAGAAATCTACTTCTATCGTGACAGTCTCTTCTAATCCTATATATTCAAGAATAAACAGAATTTATTGAATTTAAAATATATCTTATCCTCAGGACCTCAATGTTTTTTGTCAGCTCCAGCTAATCAAGGGTAAAGAAAAACTGCTAATAATAATACACCCAATTAAGGAGCTGCACTGCACTCCTGCAGGATTTTAATGGAACCTTTAAGGTCTATTCTATGAATACCTCTATATCCTGTAAATTGATCTTTTGGGGTTTTTAGAAGATCCAGGATCAACTGAATATAGATCACAACCTACTCCCATAAGTAAGATATTGCTTTTGAGTCAGAAGTATGCCTGGCATTGATGTAGCTTCCTGATTCAACCAACTGGCATCTAGAAGGACCTTTAACCTACTTTCTTCCAAATGATGATTGGTGTTGGCACTGCTTTCACCTCACAGGACAGATAGACTTGGGCTCCAGTTACATTGTGAATCCTTTTTGGTGGCACAACTATAGCAGGAGCTGTAAGAAATAGAGATACATAGCATTTTAGAATTACAGGTAGCCCTCGGCTTACAATTCATTTAATGACCATTCAAAGTTACAACGGCACTGAAAACAGTGACTTGTGACCATTTTTCACAATTGCCACCTTTGCAGCATCCCCATGATCATGTGATCAAAATTCAAATGCTTGGCAACTGATTCATATTTATGACCGTTGCTGTGTCCCAAAGTCATGTGATCGCCTTTTGTGCCCTTCTCACCAGCAAAGCCAATGGGGAAGACAGGCTCACTTAACAACCCGGTTACTAACTTATCACCTGTAGCGAGTTACTTAACAACTGAGGCAAGGTCGTAAAATGGGGCAAAACTCACTTAACAAACATCTCACTTAACAAAAGAAATGTTGGGCTCAATTGTGGTGGTAAGTTGAGGACTATCTGTACTGTGCCTCTATTTGGAAATAAATAGATATACCATATTTTTCGGTGTATAAGATGCTCCAATATATAAGACGCACATTAATTTTAGAGAAGGAAAACAAGAAAAAAAAAAAGAAATCTGCTTCTCAGCAATTTTCCTCCATGCATCCCATTTTAATCCTCCCTGTATCCCATTTTAAGCCTCCCTTCATTTCCCCAAAATATTAGTCATAAGAAAAAGCTCCCAGAGAAACAAGAAAAATCAAGCTGCTAAAGAAACCTGCCTGAGGCTAATTCTGACCAGCTAAAAGAAACTTTGTAACAAGAAAACAGCTACCTGTGTTTAGTGATAATGACCCTATTGAAGATGGAAGCCAGGTGGACTTTCAGCCCTATTCACAAGCAGGCAAACAGAACAGGTAGAAAAAACCATTCAAGACAGGATATTTCAAAATCTCTCCATGGCAAGTTTTGACAAAACAAAATAATCGTAGAATCAGAATAAGCAGCCCTGCACTCAAATCTGGGCACAGGACAAAAACCATTAGCCACAATAGGAATCACCCAGATCCTTTTAGAAACACAAAGCCCATTATTGCACAAACCCCAAAACTTCAAAACATAGAGCCATATAAAATCCTTCCTCTTATCCAGTTTGATTGTTCAGCTGACCCAGAAATGTTTTCACAATTAAAAACCTCCTTCCGAGCAGCAGCTGCTCGGCTTTCATTTTAAAGTGGCAGCGTCTCATTTTCCCCCCTCTTCTTTGCTAAGCAATCTCCGGGCTGAAAAGCGAGCCCTGATCTTTTCCTTCTAACACCTCCATGCATCTCATTTCACGTGCTGGAATGGGCCGAAAATGGGATGCACGGAAGCTTAAAATGGAACGCACAGAGGCAGCAATAGTTGGCAGCAGTGATGGGCGATAGCCACAGCTATCCCTGCAGCAGAGGCCAAAGGATGGGGGCTGGAGGGTAGGCAGGGCTTCGGCAGCATTCACTGTATAAGACACACAGACATTTTCACCCACTTTTTGAGGGTGAAAAAGTGCGTCATACACAGAAAAATACAGGGTATTTGAAAGTTGCACTTTTTAGCCTTGTGAGTTTTTCGTGGAATAGAGTTCAGTGCCCAGAATAGAGTATCAGTGCCCAAATTAAAGTGCCTTAAAGTTATATTTCATTTTCTAGCATGGATTAATGATTTGTTAAGAACCATCTGGAGCACTGTAAAGAATTTGGATTATTGAGTAGCATATAAATTACTATATTATATATCTTTTTCATTGTCCCTTATTCTGAGGCAATGTAGAGATGCATCAGGAAACAGAGAAATTTAAGAAAAAAAAAAACTGCAGTTGTCCAGGATGTGGTGCTGTTGCTCTTTCATGCAATCTAATGGTGCTCCTTCATGAATACTTTAACCATTCAGAGTTCTTGTGCAAGAAAATTTCAGGGTCTGAAAAAAAAAATCACTCTTTAAAAAATGTGAATGAAGGATGAACTTGATTACAGATGTACAAAGCAAGAATCCCAGAAGTGCCTGGTCTGCACCATTATGCACCATTTGAGTTTTAAGGAATTGAATTATGCCCTGATCTGATCTGATCCTGGTAAGAAAAAACATCTTTGAAATGGAACATTCAGTGAAACACTCCACACTCCATTAAATGCAGAAACAGACAATCTGGCATTTTCAGATGTTGTTGAATTCAACTCCCAAGAGCTCTAACCAGAATAGCTAATTCTGGGACTTCTTGGAATTGTAATTAAGCAACCTCTAAATTCCTAATGCTAAATCATGATTAAAAAAAGATAAGGTAGAACTTATCAAGGTTTCTAACAGCTTAAATGGCTTATAAAAATATTATCTTTAAAAGATTATTTAATATTTTAAAATATATAGTTTTAAATCTGCTGTTAGCTTTGGTAAAGATTTAAGAAAACAATGCTTATGATGCATGTGTCTGTCTATCTATCTATCTATCTATCTATCTATCTATGTTTGCATATTACTAAGTATTACCTTAGTAAAAGTATAATTCTAAATCTCTTAAGATTTACAGCCTTAGTGATCTTAAGACTATAAAAACACACATTCTTCATTCAACCATGTTCTATTTGACTGAATGACTTTTGGGCCAGTGGTGTTTTTGAATCTATTATTGAAATGATTAAATGCAAGAAATGAAGATTCCCAGAAATTTTGTTATGCACTCCCAAAGAAAAAAAACGAAGTGTAATGAACAGCTGTTTTATAGTAATTCTTAATTATATGCACCTGAAGGATTTTAAATATTTTTTAATAATTTTAATATCAGGATTTTTCAGCATTATCTTCTGAAGGTGGGGTGTGGTGGGGGAGTTCCAAAGCCAACATATTCGTTCTCTATATTGGAAAGGTTTATAACTCCATGCTTTTGTTTATTCTCAAGTCTCTTTTGGTTCTGGGACACCCAGGACCAGTTGTCAGCAACTGTTCCTTACATCTTATTTGGTAGAAGTGAAAATCGAATAAAAATACATCCCGGGAGTTAGTGACTGCTCTTTCAAACTAGCAAGGCAACTCAAACATTCACGTGTCTTAATCTTTCTATAGTTCCCCTTTTGATTTCACGCAGAGTTCTCTCTTAGCTGTATCTATGGCAACACTTCACAATGATGGCAAGCCTTCTGGGATGGCGGGAGGAAACTTGTAAAATTAAGCCAATTTCCTTTCAGCTTCCCCAATTCGCAAGGAATATGCAGACAGCCTGGATTCCCTTGCCATTAGCACTACTTCCCTTGCAGATGGCAATTATCACCCTGGAGGGTGGGGTGGGGGTTGAAAGAGAGAGACTTCTGGATCAGCCTCTGAAAACACAATACAAAATCCCTCTCTCTATTAGGCTTGGCTGTTTGGAACTGACAGCAAGATGTGTGCCACACCTGGCATGCTGGGAGAATCCCAAATAGAAGATGCCTGCAGCTAAAGCAACAGGGAAGATAGGAACGAGGGGCTGGCACCTGCCTCTTGTCACAATGTTCTTTGAAAACGACGGGAAATCGAGGGAGCGAAAGGCCATCTGTTAGAAGAACTCCCATCTGTAACATTTCAAATGAGAAATTAATGTTTGCAGTAATTTTATTTAACTGTGTCTGTTAAAAAAAGGTGAAATGTCCAATCTACTAATTTCCTTTAGATGCCAGCATTACAGGTAGCCATCCATTTAGTTCAGCAGTTACAGTGATGATGGAAAAGTATCTTGGCAACCAAACTTCACATTTACAACTTTCACAAGTCTGAAAGGAAAGGAAAACTGCAATAAGATCGTGAAATTGTGATGTTTCATTTAGCAACTTATTTGCTTAACAACCAAGCTGCTGGTCCCAGTTGTGTCATTAAACAAGGAGTACCCATATATCTGCTGAGACTCTTCTGGTTCATGAATGAGAATGATTAGGGAGCATGACTGTTTACATATGCGTTAATACAGGGTTGTCTGTTAGATGTACTGTACCTTTCAAGGATTTGGGTGATGAGGAGGATTAGTAGCAGAATAATAGTAGACTTTATTCTTTATAGCAGTTGGCTGTAAATTTTATTTTATAGTTCTTCCATATGTATTAGATTTTCCAAGGTTAATGGACAGCACTATTATAACCACATTAAGACCCCTGCCAATGTTTTTGATGGGCAAAAAGAAAAGAAAAGAAAGAAAGATGTAAACTAGATTGCCAAAGAATAAAATCCAAATGGTCTGCAAAAGTATGACATTCAGCAACAAATTATCTAGAATGAGGTAAGAAATAGGACATCGATAGTGGAGTAGAAAGATTCAGAAACTTTTTCTCCTAGTAGAATAACGGAATAACAGAGTTGGAAGGGACTTCAGAGATCTTCTAGCCCAACCCTCCTGTTCAAGTAGGAAACCCTATACCATTTCAGACAAAAGCCTGTCTTGCTGGCTTCTTAAAAACCACCAGTGATGGAACATCCACAATTTCTGGAGGCAAGTCATTCCACTGATTAATTGTTCTAACTGTCAGGAAATTTCTCATTCCTAGACCAGTTCTCTCCTTGATTAGTTTCCATCCATTGCTTCTTGTCCTGCTTTCTGGTGCTTTGGAGAATAGGTTGACTACCTCTTTTCTGGTTTTATTGCCTTGAAAAATCATGTATTCTCCAGTTATATATCAGGAGTTCTTTGTGACAGATAAAATTGATTCCCATCTGTGTGGTCATAGTGCACGATAAAAATTAACACTATTAGGATCAGCAATATTGTTTTTGAATCTTTTAGCCTATAGGAAATGAGAAATATATACCATGATAAAATCAGTAGTTTTTAAGATGTCATAAAACTTGCTACATTTGCTTTGGCAGACTTAATATCACTTCCTTCTGAACCAGTGTTTCTCAACCGTGGCAACTTCATTTAAGACATGTGAATTTCAGTTCCTACAATTCCCCAGCCAGCTATGCTAAGTTTGAGAAACACTGTTCTAAACAGATGAACAATGACATCTTAGACTGGAGATGAAAAAAGATGAGATAAAAAAGCAGAATCTATTTCTGTCATTAATATTACTATGTATTTCTTACGTAGGGAATTTGGAGAGGGGCATAATTTTTTTAATAAAGGGCAGACATTTATCACGGATGTAAGAAAAAAATGTACTGGGATCATTTTATACTTCAGTGGGATTTTATGATTTTCTATAATAAAAATGATTTTTCTGTTCATTGTTTTAAGTATTACATGTACTCTCCCTCCATCAAAAAGGAACAGAAAAGATAGCTGTTTCAAAATACTGAAACATTGGGATTTCATGTAAAGAATTTCCATTTTTAATTAGTTTTTCAAGGACACATAGACAACAGTAACATTTTCTTAAAGCTTTGGTATAAGATTCTATCTTTTTAATTAAGAATAACTAAAAAGAATTAATAACCTGTTTTTGTCTTTGAGCCAGTCTTGACTTCTGTAAGCTGTCTGGATTAGTTCCTATAATTTTCTTGATATTTTCAGAAGTGATTTGCTATTTCTAAGACTGGTAGAAAGTGACTGGCCCAAAGGTGGCTTTGTGCCTAAGGCAGAACTAGAACTCACAATTTCCTAGTTCCTAGCATTGTGCTTTAACCACTATACCAAACTGGCTTTCTAATAAGCAATACAGCATTTCCAATAAAGAGCTAATTGAGATGCAGACATGGTTTCAAACTGATAAAAATATAGCTTTTTCATATAAATTCAAATTCATAAAAAGTATAGCTTAGAGCAGGAGTATCAAACTCAAGGCCCGGGAGAGGCTGGATCTGGCCCATGGGGCCACCCTGGAAAACAGAAAAGGACCAGCCCATAGTGCTTTGGCCAGTGAAAACAGGCACCCAAGCTCCATTTTCGGCTGCCACATCCTCCTTCAACCCTCTGCCAGTGAAAACAGAGCTTGGAAGGGACTGCACCCTCCCGAGCTCCATTTTCACTGGCAGAGGGTTGCAAGAGGCTGTGGCAGCTGAAAATGGAGCTTGGAAGCCCATTTTCACTGGCAGAGCGCTCAGGCCGCCACAGGCACCCCCGACACAAGTGACATTGAACTGACCACGTCCACTCCAGCTCCCCAAGATCAAACACAATCGTGATGCGGCCCTCAAAGAAATTGAGTTTGACATCCCTGGCTTAGCGGAAATAGCACTTGCTCATGACTATTTCCTCTAAGCTATATCTTGTAGAAATAATAACAACAATAATATATAGGCATCTTTGATAAATACTACCACAAACTCCTTTAAATAAAAACAAGCCTTGGTTATAATAAATAATGGGCTAGATTTTTGTATTTTAATAAAAAGGATTGTGTCTGGATTTGTTCCCTGTCTGTAACCTGGCAGATCATTTTATCCACCACAAAATCCAATTACAAGGATGATTTTTCCATACTGCCATTGTGTCAGTTTGCTTTGTTCACCACCTCTCCCATATTTTCTGCATTTCCACAGGAGCCAAAATAAATAGGATTTCCCAGACATCATTTATTCATCCACAGAGCTAAGCTTTACAGATGTCAATGCAATTCAGCCTAGGCAGAATTTCTCACAGAGGCTTCACAAAGGCTGGGTAAGGCCTAAATTGAAGTCGCTAGAATGTGTACTCAACTTAGAGAAGAGCTGCAAATCAGCATCTTTTCCTGAATCTCAGCCATTGATTAAAGACCTCTTCCCATCCCCCATAAACACACACAAATACACACACAATTCCTTTCCTTGCTAAGTCTTGGACTCATACTTAAACTCATTGAAAAAAATGATGCCAACCAATAAGCACATCTGAGTGGATGTGCAGCCCTTTACTACTTTACCTGGTTTTACCCAACTTGATTCAGATTCAGATTGTAAAATATTTTAGTATTGTTAGAAGTATTGTTAGTATTGTTAGGAGCCACAAAAAATGCCACTGAATCACTTTCATGTGACCTGAGCCAATGGGACAAAAAGCCCCATTGTGAAAGATAAGATTCTAGTAGAGACCTATTTCATGTGCTGCAATCAACATTCAGGGAGGAAAGCAACGGATGAACTTCAGTTCATACAAGCCACTCAAAATCCATATCATGATTTATAGAATTAACTAATTGCCAAAACTCACACAAATCAACTCAACTGAATCTAAGCCATGGATTAGCCAAATATATTTTTTTAGTTAAGTGAGTTGCTTTTGGAGAAAAAAGCAGCTGAGGTAAATATGCATTTGGTCACAGTTGTGTATCCTGGCAAGTCAAAATATGATTTTGGCACAGTCTGCTAACTGAACTCAGGCAATGCGATTTACAAACAGTGGTTTATTGCTCAGGGTATTGTTAGGCATCCCAACCAGCTGTGGTTTGTTCAGCAAACTCTAGTTATCATAAGGTATAAATCAGTTCAATCCTGAGAAGGAAGCAAATAGCAAAGGTTACAAAGCTTCTACAGAGGCCAGAATGGGCCTCTGCATGCCCCTTGCTCACCCTTAAATATATACAACCTATGAAAATTAGTCTTTAAAAAATGCAGTCATAATATTAAAGGATAATCAAATAATGTGGCCACTGTAGTTCTCAGAATTCATATCCCACAAGGAAATGTTGCACTGAAATTCTGTGAGTTATAATTCCAATAGATCTTGAGGAGAAACTTTAAATAAATTATACACTTTTAAACATTTGTCTAACTCACTGGATGCAATTATCCAATAATTTGGAGGATGGCATCATCAATCTGCCAATGACACCCAATTATGTATCATGAACTTGGATCATATGTCCTGCTGGAAGATGAAGGTTGTAAACTGACAAGTGTCCATTGATTACAGGGGAGGTGGGAAATCCAACAAACTTTTTCTTGCAACTTTGACCTATCATTTCCAGAAACTGTAATCACTAACAGAGAATAGGGAATAATGTTAAATATGATATTTCATTCAGGATTACCATACATTTTGTAGTTGGTAGCCAATCAAGTGCAAGTGTTGTATAACAGCATTTTAGATAAAGTCCTTTTTAATTATTATTGTTCATAAGGAATCGTTTAGTTTTTGTAACTCAACTGATTGGCACCTTTCATTTTTTGAAATTCAGAAAGTAAGGAATGGACAATAATTACTTTCTGACCAATCAGGTATGTTAGGGAGAGCAATAAATCAATCCTACATACATAAGCTTAGTTGTTTTAAAAGAGCTTCTACAGTTTTCATTCAGTTTGTAATAGTTACTGCATGGTCACAAAGAGGCTCAATAAATAAAATAAAGGTAGGTAGGTAGGTAGGTAGGTAGGTATGTGGTGAGAAAGGGGATGTGGGGGAAAAGAGGGGCAGAAAATGGATGGAGAGAAAGAAAACGGTCCCTGGAGAGATTCGCAGCAGTTAAAGATTAGTCCGAGCTTTCTGAGACGCCAAATTTTTTGAGGGTTATCGATCAATAAATCAAATCAGCGCCCAATCAATCGCCCAATCAGGAGCGTCTCGCCGATGCATTACTGCTGGCGCCTTCGAACCCGGCCCGGCCTTCGGTGGCTTTCATCAAAAAGCGCTGGGCTGGCACGGGGCCAGCTCCCACCCTCTGCCTCCACAGACTCGGTGGCGCAGCAGCCGGGCGCAAGAACAATAAATTTCTCATCTAACAGCCGATCAAGAAACAAGGTGAACATCTGTTTTGCTGCAATGGAGACGTGTGCTGCACTTCTGGGGGAGCTGCTGCAAACTGGCTTTTTGGGGGGGGGCACTGCACCCCAAGACTGCTTCTGCTAGGGGCATGCACACCTGTCCACACAAGCGGGGGTCATTTGCCTGCCTGTGTGTGTGTGCATTTGCACTGCCCTAGGGGGGAAAGGGTACCCACCTATTAATCAAGGAAGGAAGCCGTTGCCACTTGCCCAAGCCGTCTCTCTCTGCCCCCCATCTTCTCACCCCACTGCAAAAGGAAAAGAGGGGGAAAGGGCTGCTTGTCCAGTCAATAATAAAAGCTGCCCAGGGAGGGAGGGAGGCAGGCAGGCGGTTTTATGATGCCCATTAAATAGCCCTGTAACTCCATTAAAAGCTGTTTATCCCCTCTAACTATGCCCAAGTATTTCTCCCCACCCATAAATGGGGGGAGGGGTCCCTGGATCACCCAGGAGGCTACCCAGCCCATAGCAAGGAGGGCCAAATGGCACGAAGGAGTCCCACAGCCCCCTCCCCAAAATGGCCTCAGAAGCTTCCGCAACCCAGAAACCCAGAGATGAGAAGTGGATAAGCACTGGTCCTTGTTAGGTGAGGATCAAGGATAGACTGCTCCTGCCCCTGGAGGTTCTGCTGGGGTGGTGAGGACAGGAACCAATCGACCGTCTTCTATCCCATCCTATTTTGGAGTCACTGAATTCCTGGGGCAAAAAGGAACCGAGATGCGGATTTTGCATAAAAAGCTCACAATGATAAATCAACTTCGCCTGCCTCTTAATGGGGGGTGGGGGGGTGGGCTGCTTTGGCTGTGGGGGGGGGAGAGTGTGGATCGACCTGGGAGATGCAAAAGGGGTACAATGGGGGCCCCCTTAAAAAGAAAGGAGACTGTCCGATCCTCCTTGACGTGGTGGCCATGCCACGTCCCTTTCCACCTCTCTCCCCCCCATCTTTGACCCCCCCCAGTAGCCCTCAATTCTTCCGATTCACAGTGCATTTGAGACACGTTGCTTCCCTTGTGGGGGGAGGACAGGGGGGGAGCCATTCATCTCTTTATGGCGAGGCTGCTCTGAGTCCAGGGACTCGCTTTCAACTCTGCCATCTGCCAGGCATCAGATCAAAATCTGAGTTGGATTCCATTAAACGCAGGTCTCTTTTTTCTTTTTCCCTTTCTCCCTTTCTTGCCTCTCCCTCTCCAGCCCCCACCCACCCCCATTAAAAGAAAAAGGAATACTTGTTTTATCTTGAATCTGCCCTGAATGGGAGTTTCTCTCTCTCTCTCCCTTCTTTTTCCTCTTTGCATGCTTGTTGTTTTCACCAACCAAGAGACGCCACCCGGAAAGCAAATTAAGGAAAGGCAGTGGCCAAAGCAGCCAGCCTTGAACCACAGACGCTGAGAATCAACGCCAAAGCCACCAAAATCACATCTCCGGCCTGGCCAAGCCTTCCAAGGTTCCCACGAGAGTCACCACCTTTCAAAGCCCCCCAAAGGAGCTCCAGTGTCCATTCCCTAACCTGCCTCTTTCCCCCACTTTGGACAACCCGTCTGGAAGAAGCTGAGGAGATGCCGACGCTGCTGAGAACCATCCGTGGTCCTTCTGACCTGGAGTATTGCTCTGTGCATCAACTGTAACCTTGGAGTCTGGTGGGGAGGGGGAAGATCTCCTTTGGACCCCCGAGGCTCCTTGGGTTGATGGAATGGCTCCAAAGATGCATGGAGATGTATTCCATCTACGCACAGGCTGGTCTCAAGAGGACGGGCTACACCACACCCAAGGTGGATATGCTTACTTGGCATTAGGTGTCCCATCGTGACCTCTGTTGACCTCCCCTGGCTCACAGGACCTGCTGCTTGTCGGTTCAAGCATCTGCCTTGTGTGCCAAGAGATGCCAGCCTTGGTCCTGGGCACTTCTGGCAAACAAGCTTTGTGGAGCAGAAATTAAAATACAAGCTTCTCTTCCCTGCTAACCATGGCTGTGCATGACACATCTCAACGGGTTTCGAAGGTGCCAAGTTGCTGGCACTGCTGGCCTAAAAACCTGATTTTGAGGCTGGAATCCCAGGAGTTCGTTTAATCGTGGTATTTATCATAACATACGAAGCTAATCCATACCTTACAGTCCTAATCGATAGGTTAAGACAGTGGTGGCGAACCCTTTACTTACCGAGTGCCGAAAAGTACATGCTTTGTATGTGCCATCTGCACTTGCATGCAGCTCCTCCATGTGCGCTGCATGTGCAACCACACCATCTGTGCATGCATGCAGCTTTTGCGCGTGCAATGCACGCATGCTGTGCGCAGGCACTCACGCACCCATGAGCAATCACCTGTGCACGTGCAGAGAGAGCTCCAAAGACCAGCTGGATTTCTTGCTGCAATCGCACGCATGCACAGCGGATGCCCAAAGACCATCTAGGTCTCTGCAATGGCACATGCATGCATATGCAATCACATGTGCATGCTTAGCTGGAGGTAAGTTGGCCAATAGCTTGTGTGCCCAGAAAAATGGCTCTGCATGCCATAGGTTCACCATCACAGGGTTAAGGTGTTCTCCACCAGTGGCACCCATGCCATAGTTTCGCCATCACAGGGTTAAGATGTTGTGGACAGAAGAAGAGATTGCAGAACCATTTGTCTGAAAGAAAGTCTTTTAAGACCTCTTCTAACTCTTTGGTTATTCTGCATTGCTGGGGGTCGGCCTAAGGGTCTTTCCCACCCCAGTTCAATTGTTTGGGGAAGGACAATATCTTTTAAATCCAAGCAGAATAAAACCAAATGCTGTTCAATCTCCTATGAGGAGGAAGGGGCTTAAATAAATGTAAAAAGGGGCCATTGGATTGCTTTTGCTGAAGGATGGGGAGGAAAGAGACGGACCGGCAGCCCCAGGAGGAGGAAATCTGGAGCGATCCAATTCCCTTTGTGGTCCAGTAAATAATTCTTTATTACACTTTGATGTATCTTTCCCCTAATGACTTTTAAGGGCAGCACAATAAAATTTGAAAAAAAAAAACGGTGGTGGGGGGAGGCAGGGCTGCAAGGAACAAATGCTTAATATTCAATAAATGTGTCAATTTCACATAG
>JAEANM010000607.1:0-18175 GCA_017656035.1 Myanophis thanlyinensis
AAGGAAGGAAGGAAGGAAGGAAGGAAACAGAATTTCTGAACTTCATATACTTTGAAATACCAAAGGATTTCTATTTCCAAATGTAAGATTGCTGCTATACAGTGAGCATTGTGGAAAAGATAGACATGGTATTTATATATGGTTAATGGTGTTTAATGACTATTAATACCCAAAAGAAGAATACTTTCATAGAAAAAAAACACCACAATATACTACTAAATGAAATTAAGGCAGAATTTAAAGATTTTTTTCCTTAAGAAACTTTTTGTGATGCTAACCATTAGGATATTTACATACATATTGTTTCTATTTCAGGATATAGTCAGGTCCTTTAATAGTATTTCTTTGCTCAGAATCCCAAGATCTTCCCACGTATCATTATACCTTTTGTCTTACAGATCTGAGTTCATCAAGAAAGATAAGTCTCAATGGCTATTTCTTTTTCCATTTTTTTAGTCTGCTTTCGTCTGACAGAGAAAATAGAATCCCCATTTTGGAACAGAGCTCCCCTATGTTTTTCTCAAATTGGTAGATATTTTACTATTTTAAAATAAATCGCCAGTAATGTCGTTAGTTAAAAAAGAGTTCCTTTAACTCTTCAAATAAGGGATATTTTGTGCTAATAAGCATTATAAACCAGCATACACACACACCTACAGTACCTAACAAACCAGAAAATAATGCAAGAGTAGTGCTGAAGCACACAATTACAGTGAAATGGAGCAGTTAAGTTGTGAGTTATAAAGGTAAACCAAAGTGGAAAAGAACAAACTGGTCAGGTAAATTCCAGCCATTAGAGGGCAACAGCTTCAAGTTCAAAAATTCCAAGCAGGAAGAGATAAGGGAACAATGTGTATGGACCCATTCACAGACACATTTATTTGTTCTGTGCAAATAAAAAAAAAAAAATCAACTATAGCACTATAGATTAGGGTGACCAACCGTCCTCTTTTGCCCGGACATGTCCTCTTTTTACATCCAGTCCGGGGCGTCTGGGTGGGTTTTATAAATTTTATAAATTTACCCGGATGCCCCGGACTGGACGTAAAAGTGGCGATGTCATGTCCGGGCAAATGGAGAAAAGCGAGAGGCTCCAGCAAGAGATCCCGGAACAAGCTTCTTGCTTCTCAGCCGAGTCTGGATTTGCGGTCGATTTCCGGCGAAGGGAAGCCACCCCCCCCTGCCCCCACCCCCACCCTGCTGCCCACCTACACCCCCCCCTGCCCCCACCCTGCCCACCACCACCACCACCGCCCCCCTGTTCTCTTTTTTGGCTATCAGATATGGTCACCCTACTATAGATAAATGATAGCCTCAAAATGAATCAACAGTTAATTCACAGGAGCCTTTAGTTTGCCTGAGTATTTACCTCCTTCCAGGTCATCTAAGATTCAATGTTATATGCACAGCAACAACAGAACACAGGATGGTCCTTTTCACATACAATGCAATTCAGTTGATATATTACTTCAAACCGGCAATTCACTCTAAATTGTTCCCTGATCATCCAAAAAGTAACTAATAATCTTCATTCATAAATGCTTGGTACCAATAAAGCTTGGATAACAGGAGGAAGCAGGGAAAATTCTCCACCAAATGATATTGGTGATCCTGATGAATCCTTATCTCAAACAGATTTCAATATTGTTGCTAATAATTTGTAAGTGAGATAAATTCTAACATAAGGTAAGCCATTAGTTGATTTCTCAGGAATCTAGTATCAGGTTATATATACCTCATTCCAACAAATATCCTTAGGCAGTTTCAGAAGAAGAATGTCCCTTTTACCTTCTATGTAACTGTTTGTTTGTTTATAAATATTAAAAAAGAGATTATTGATCTGTAAACTTCACTGGATATTTTTGACTGAGCTGCAAGGTATAAATGCTTTAAATAAATGAGTAATATAAAGACTTTGTTGATTGCTACATATTCTGATAGTACTATATATTCTATCATATGTTAAAATAAATTTGGCTTTGGTTTTTTTTTTATCTTAATCTCTGATTAAACTCTTCTACATTTATACAATATATGGTGATGATTATATCTCTTTTGAGTTTTGCACTTATCCGTTTTCTTGGTTTTTTTCAAACATTTTTCAACATTTTCATCTTACTTCTACTATAAAATCACAGAATTATAAAGTTGGGAGGTACTATAATGATTATTTAATTCAGCCCCTGTGCAATATAGGAACAATTAAGAGTTTTTGCTTCAAGCACTCTAATAAAGGAGAATTTGTCATAACGTAAGGCAGCCTGTTCTACTGTTGATACAGTAGCTTAAACAGTCAGCAAGTGCTGAAACACTTTTCTTCTAGTTTTAACTCAATGTTTCTGACCCAATTCTCCATGGCAATGGAAAATATATTCTCTTCTGCGTGACAATCCTTCAATATCTGAAGACTGCTTTCATATTTCACCTTAGTTATCCTTCTTATAAGATTCTTATTCTTTAACTCTGGGTTTGGTTCCCTTCACTATCTTGGTTATGCTCTGCTGAACTTACTCAAATTGGTCATCATTCTTTCAGAGATGCAGTGCCCAGAACTAGACAGAATATTTCATGTGGGGGTCTGACCCAGGCAAAGGAGAATTACTAATTAACAATTACTTTCCACGTTCTGCTCCTTTTAAAGTATCTCACAAAATATACAAAGAAGACCAGAGTCCAGAAACAACTGACAGCAACAGCACGTTCAGTAAGAGCTGACAACTATGGAGTGATTGTATTGTCATTTAAATAACTTTCTTACCTGCTTTCTTATAGTAGAACTGCGTCTGCTGTTGATCCAAGAATTCACATGAACCATTATCAACAGATGAAGGAGAACAGGAAGAGAAAGCAAAAACATGTTTCAAATAAATCATTTACAATCAAAGTATCAATTTATTTGAAATATAAATAGTTCATCAGTGAATTGCTGTAGAAGAGAATCAAAGACAAGAAATATTTCCATTAAGTTACGTCCAAATTTTAAAATCTAATTTAAAAATAAAAGTACTATAATAGCAATAAGCCCCGCTGTGCCTGTTTTACTAACAGAAGGCTATACTTTACCTTTTACTTCTAATCTTAGAGAGCATCACCATAAAGCCCTTTCTCTCTGTAATGTCATTTAGAAATTATTTAAAGGCAGCACTACGCTATGAAGGCATGCTCTGCTGGATAATTTACAGCCACAAGGGTGAGGAAAATTCAAATTATTTTTTCTGAAACAAATTCAAATTTAATGATACTTTATTAAAACATGTCTTCAATAAAACAAAAGTAACATGATTGAAATAACAAGATCAAATATAAACAATCTTATAAATGTTTGTGATTTCTTATATGTTACTAAGAGACTCAAAAAAAGTAGAATGGCCATTAAAACATTTGTTTAGGCGTTCTCATGTGGAACACCTTGTCACTCATTTTAAATATACGGGAGTACCATCATATCTGCTGGGAATGTCACTTGAGGCAGAGGATTAATGGGTCTCTGATCACAGTTTTCAATGACCAAGGAATGTAGTGATATTAGAAGTTAGCTAGAAGATTTATGCAGTGTATCTATAGTGGCAGCTAACCTAATGATATTTCTCAGGAGTCCTTAAGACCCACAGAAATTTAGTTTGTCTTTATAATTTATCTACAGATCCAAGGCACTTCAATTTAATCATTTGGATGGCTCTCCTGAGGACTTGTGGAACTACACCTTGAACTGATGTGATTGAAATCCTTCCTATGGGAAAACGGAGTTGTGTCTAGACTGACTTATGACTTCTAAAATAACTCTAAAGGAAAAAAAAACTAGAGTACATGACACACTTATAAAATTTTGGATGAGATAGCAATTACATGACATGATACAAAATTTTGGATGAGATAGCAATTAATACTAGTATTTGTTGTATATAGAATGTCTAATTTCTATTCACGGCATGCCAGAAACTGAGCTGTGCAAAAAAGTGAAGCCCAATTCACGGGATGCAGGCAGGACGTGAAAGCATGCCCCCTCCAATCCACCAAAAAACCTCTCTCCATGGAACCAGTCCCTGCTGCCCAAAAAATAGGGGGCCACTGATACAGAGCAGTCGTCTATAAAACAATAAGGTCATTTTCCATTTCCTTCTTCTGTTTGTTTCCTGCTCTGGCGTCCTTTCAACCTTAGTATATAAATGCAATGTATACATTTTAAAATGTTACATATTTACACACAATTTTCTTATTCTGATAACAGTTCCATAATGGTTAACAATAGTTAACCTGATGTTATTGTCCCAAATCAGTGGCGAATGACACACACAAAAAAGGTTGATCTTAATTGCTGCCTGTATGTATATATTATATGCTTATTTGCACTTACAATGGACAAATAGATGCTTGCAATTACAATGTGATACCCAGTTGTTTTTCATTAAGTCTACTTAGAACCCCAGGAGTTAGGCTCACTTTTCCATATTATCTATTAAATGAAAGGAGGAATTAATAGAAGCTGCTTCCCTGCCGCTTATGTTGTCAGATAAACAGTAATTTTCATAAAGAAGATTGGCAGGGATGGACAAATATGTAAGGATTAAATCTTGTTTCCTTCTTAGTCTTTTCTTTGAGACTTCAATGGAAAAGGTCATTAGGGTGTGAGATGACATAAATGATAGAGTTTATATATTATGGTTAGCCAGAATATGATTGATTTGCTTTGATGTTAACTTCCTGTGTGAGCCTGGGTTGGCAAACAAACTAAGCTTTATATTTCATGGTCTAGTGGAAAGTGGGAACTCAGTCAGAATAAGAAATATAGAGAACACGAAGGACCCTGTTCTTCCAACACAATTCAGATTATTGATCCAGTTTAGAATGGTCTATGCTGGCTGGCAGAAGCCACCTACTCAGTTTCAACCAGACGTTTTTCCAAACTCTCCTTAAAATGGACCGATT
The DNA here is from genome assembly GCA_017656035.1 of Myanophis thanlyinensis. NCBI lineage: Eukaryota > Metazoa > Chordata > Lepidosauria > Squamata > Homalopsidae > Myanophis > Myanophis thanlyinensis. The sequence continues at coordinate 4,927 of JAEANM010000607.1, forward strand.
TTCTTTTAGCTGGTAGAAGGCAACACTTAGCAAGGATTAGTACTCAACAGACATTATCTTAAACAGATAATATAAATGGATTCTCTTGTTAACAACTCTTAGAACTGTGGAACTTAAAATGACAAATATGGAGCATGGTGGCAATATACTACTGAATTTGGCTAGATATGAACCATTAGTCTGCCATTCATTTGTCATCTTGCTCATTGTTCCTTGATTCTATAACTAAAATCTGATTTCAACTGTCCATGTTCAACTCAACTGGAAAGTAATGGAAGCAGCTGGTGATAGGTCAAACTGGCTGATGTGTTGTTTAGGACTTGTTTCAGTGTATGGTTTTATTACTTTATGAGTGTAATCCACCTAGAATCATGAGGGGGTGGCATACAAATGGCTGCATCATTAAATAAATAATAGCAAAAGGTAATAGCCCATTTTATCTTTTTGGAAATCAGCTCTGATAGTCTCCCCCTTGCTTTTGCTTTCAATTTGGTTATTCCCATTCTGACAAATGAATTGCTGGAAATAAAGGTTACTGGAAAAAATCCTATATAATTCAAATCCTTGCCAAAACAGATGGAATTTGAAAGAAAAGCAACCTTTCTTGTGCTTAAAAACATACTTTTAATTTTGTGGTATTTAAAAAAAACAATCAAGAAAGAATCCAGATGCTTCCTCTGCTGTTCTTGTCTTGTGCTGTTTTTATCTGTGTTTTCCTATTCTTTGTTTTTAGATGTTTTCATAATTGTAAGTTATGAGAAGTTGCTGGTGTCAAGTGGTATATCTATTATTATTATTATTTCATCAGTCAGTCAAGTATTCAGATTGGGTTTGGCATTTTTGTTGTTGCTGTTATTATTATTTTGCAAGGACTGGAATTCCAATATAGTCCCAATAATAGTTGAACTATTATTAATAATAATTAGATGAAAATGGTGGCGATGCAGGTTCCTCTCACAAGCAATTTAAGATATTTTCAAATGTTGATCTCAATACTATTATATTTAATACTGTACCAAAATGAATCATATTTCATTACTGCAAGTGTCAATTCCCAATTAGGAACTATCAGATGAGCTTGATTTTTTTATTTTATTTATTTACTTGATTTATATCCTATCTTTCTTTCCACAGGGATATATAAATCAAAGTAATTATTCCAGAACAGCTAACCTTTTTTAAAAAAAAATACAAACATGTACCATATGGACATACATCTTCGCTTCTAGGACAACAATAATGGCAATTTGGAGATTTGTAACATTCCACAGAAGACCTATAAAAAGTCATTTTTTTCAATTATTATTTCCACGTTTGCAGTGACATTTATGATAGAATGATTGATGTCAGGCCCAGTTATAACAAAACGTTTATTCTCTTCACTGATTTAATCCAATTCTCTGTCAGACCAGATGGGGTCAGTGGGGCAAAATGGAAGAAAACCTCTGTATGATTGATCTCTCCCCTCCTCTGTTAGACAATCAAAAGCAATGCAATATTTTTTTTTCCAGAACTTTTTATTCTACTGGATAGAGATGAATGTAGCAGAGCACAGTGCTAGCCTAAGAAAATCTAGAGAACTTATGATATATTACTGGCCAAATAATCAAACCATGGGCTGGGTTCACAATTGAGCTAAGCCAATCAACCATTATAGTTTATAAGGTTCATAGCTTAGCATGAGGTGAGAACTCAACCAGTTAACAAAATGTAGCACAATAAAATGTTATTAATCTGAATCTTTTTTTCTTTCTTTTTCTCAAGTGCATTTCATAACTGGAACATGATGACAGGCTTAACGTGGGGGTCTTCCAAGTTAAATTTTGCATTTAATTTGGAATTCTGTACCCATGTTTCCTTCTGAGAAAGGCTACGGCATACCACATCTATATCTTTGACAAAAAAAAAATGTACAGACATATCTATTACATGTCTAGGTCAATCTGAAGAAGACTTTATCTTTTACCTATATGTCCCATTTTTTACCAGCAAAAAAGTTCAGGAGCAGAGGAAGAAAAAGGTATTATGGCCTAAAAAAATTCACTGCTTGTGTAAAGTCATTATCAAATGTAATAGCCCCTTCTGCCCTTAGACTGACAGTCAAATGCTATGATCAATATTATGGAAATCTCTGTAATGATCTAGTTGCAATCCTTCAAAATTCCACTGGATCCAAATTCCCTAATGCACACCAAAGGGAATAAATTGCATGACAACAATTTTTTACTGTATACCACAGCCAATACTTTTGTTTCTGATGAATATTCTAGTTTACAAATGGCCTCATCTCTTAACATTATGGGTTTGCTTTGGTGGTGGTGGTGGTGGTGGGGAACTGTCCCATAGATTTCTAAATGAAACCAACATTTCCATGAACATTTTATAAAAGAGCATTGAAAACCTATGATGCCATCAAAGCAATGATTGTTTGGAGGTGAAATAGTTAACATTTGGTTTCAGGAAACTCCTGTTTTGCTTGTTGGAAGATACTCAAACAAGGAAACTGCTTGTTGCCACACCTACCTTGCAAGAGAGCAGTCAGTCCTTTGACCTGTGATGAGAAAAATGAAAACGAATTATGTTTTTAATCAGAGGGGAAAAATTTGCATGAGGAGAAGGCATGTGAAAAAATTTGAAAGGGAACTGGAAGAAACTATTATGGGAGGGAGAAAGACACACAGTGGCTGATTCCCCTCCAGAGCAATCATTTTGATCAAGATGATCAGCAGCAAATCAGGAAATATGGAGTTCTTGGTGCTCTGAGCTTGCTCTACTAGTTTTAGTGGAGATGTGATGGAGTAAATAGAGCAAATTATTACATATAAATAGGCAGCAATCCTCACCCCCACTCATACTTATGTTACCTAGAAAGATAACTATAATGAAAGCTCAGAACACAAAAATCTCAACACTTCAACCCTGAGCTACTAACTAGATCATGAAATGCACAAAACAGTTTTAGCTGCCTGAGGGCTTGCCTTGCTCTTTAGACACTGACTTGCCATACCTGCTAGAATTGTTAAAGTGTAATAAGAAGGCATGGCAGGAAGTATGGCATTTCTTTTTCTTTCTCAGCAAGAAATTACTATTTTTCAGAAATCACTCAGAAAATGTGCACAACATTTTTAAATATATTAGCATGGAATGTTCTGTCCAATCTGGTCATGCACTAGCACACTAGCTAGTTCAAAGTCCATGGTTTTATTATTTCCTGTCTTTTATTTATTTTTAAATCCACAAATATTTCAAATGAGGAAAAAGACACCAAACTGCAATGCCTAGAGCATTATGGGAAATATTTAAAAGGATCTCAATTTACAGTAATAGAAAAGACACAGATTATTTGATAGATAACAAAACTAAGATAGCTTTCTCTATTGAAATGATATTGATTTATATCAGCTATAGTTTTTCCCCAAGATCAGAATTGAAATGAATCAAAAACGGCTAATTGTTAATCATGGACAATAAACAGCACATTTTAAACAATCACTTTCCCACTCCCAGCAGAAAAACAAAATTATTCAAAGCAGTTCATATTTTATAACATTACACTAAACCAAAGTTTACCATCTGCCCCATTTCCATTACAACATATTACTATATATATAACTACATGGCAACGTCAAAAGGCTTTAGTATTAAATTAACAAATGCAGATAAAAGAAAGGAAATGATTATTCTGTAGAAAAAGACCTGTTAGTATTCTCTATTAATGGAACCTGCCATGTCCAGAGTAAAATAATTTACAAGTTGGAAAGAGAATGGGACAGAGAAAACAAATCAATACTGTTTTGCCCCAAAGCTAGATAACCAGTTGTATTTTGCAGCCTGAAAGCAATCACTAACAAAGAAACAATGCCAAAGACTTCAAGCAGGCAGTTTCTGGTCCAACAACATTTATCAACAGTGGTTAAGATTAACATCTAAACTCACTTCAATTTATAGCATTTTGCTTCGGATTAGAAAGCAACGTATTCTTCTAACATTCTTGCCGACCCAGATAATTACATTTATCTCTGTTTAAATGGCTTAGATTTGGGATTGGGATCTTTGTGAGCAATGTGAATTCACAAAAGCTTCACTAAGTACCAGAAAAATGAGGTTTTCTGGTTTTATGAAATCAGGCAAAAAAATATCTTCAGTGTTTCTGATGCTCCCTCAGCAGGGAGTCATTTAAAGGGGCAAGCAGGTTAAGAGAAGCAGTATGCTAGCTAGAATGCAGAAATCAGCAATCACTCAAGAATGTGGTTTGTCACTGGAATGGCTTGAGTATTATATGATGATACTCAATGCTCAAAGGAAATAACCTTTCTGGTTATTGGCATGTTTTACTTTACATGAGAACTGTATAGTTTATTTAATTGAAAAACATTAAAAAAAAATACATATACTGCTTCATTTGACTTCCAGTGGGACAAAGAAGAACAATTATGGTTATGTTTTTGGTTAAAAATAACAAATCATTTTATCCAATAATTTGTGTATTCAGGCCACAGAACACTTTCCAAGTCGATTACATTACTTCTCTTAGACTTCTTCACAGTCTGAAGAAATAAAAATGTCAAATTTCTATAATAATTCCCCAAAATATATACTCAAAGCTGCCTGTTCTTGGCCAGGGGAATCTGGTCATATGGCTCAGGAAAACATTTTATAAGAATCAAAGAAAGTTCTGGAAAATATTGGTTCTTTGCAGTTTAGAATAAATGTTGTGATTTACATTTTCTCGCCAAAGACTTGAATACTGTAAGTGGAACCAGATCAATATAAAGAGCTACTTTATTGTTTGGAGTTAATTCTTGCAGTTGAGTTAAAAGTGAAAGCTTTTCTGCCAACTCATTTTAGATTCTCTATCCTTGCTCTTCTCGGATTATGAAATGACATCTTTAATTTGGTCACTGGCACCAGACAATTCCAGCAATAACCACTGGTAATCCATTCATTTTATGAAAGTGCCAATAGGCTATATGCATGCCCAAGTACATTTTAATTCTACAAAGACATGGGAAGCAACCTTGTTCAACAATAAAAGTGCTTCCCTAATGATAGAATATTTGTACACCACAGAAAAAAATGATTAATTGCAAGAATTAACCTAATTTGATTCTGCAGATATGCTGAAATGGGAGGGGAGTGAAGAGAAAATGGTTTCACTTAAACAAATAGATGTTGCACATTATTGGCTCATTAAGCACTTCCCTTTTGCCATTACTTAAGCAGTACTGCAGGGATAGAATAATAAATCCATAAAACATGACTTTGTCCACTTAGCATTGATAATCCAAGATTGTTATGCTCACTCAGCTGCCTAATTTAGTAATTACAAAGGCTGGGCTGACACAGTGACAAGCAATTCTCATGCTTACTTTCTCCCAAAGTCTTCTGGAGGAGGTCATGCTTGGCCTGGAGCTTGGTGATGAGATTCCTCCCTTCCAGATATTCCTTCAATTTCTAAAAGAAGAAAGAAAAATATCTTTGAATAATTATAATTTATTTCTCCAATATTTGAGAGCAATAAACCAAGGAATCAGAAAGTCTCAAAAACAGTCAACATTCTGCCATGTTCCATTTGAAAACTATTATGTGAGAATTTGGAACAAATCAACCACTGTATTTGATGTTAAATAACTAAAACCAATATAATTAATTTTTTTCAATCAGATCCCATGATGGCACAGTAGTGTAAGCAAACCTTCATGGATCAGATCAGAGATGGCAGTGTTGCTTCACGTAAGAACTAATCAACACTAGTAACCTTAATTTCTTTCCTTCATTGAATGATTTCATATTCTACTCTTTCCTCTCTCTTGTTCTATGGCTTTTAAAAGAATGGTAAAGTATACAGGTGAATCCCCATTAATAATGAGGTAAAAATATTTGTGGTGTATGCTGACTGAATTCCTTTTTTAAAAAAAGAGTCCTATGTAATCCAAATGAAACATACAATGCTTTAAAAAAAAACACCATATACAATCCCTGGAATATCATATCACATGGATAGCTGAGTCTAAAAGCACTCTCAGATCATTAAACATTCATCTAGTCCAGCATTCAATTAACATTCAATTGTTTCTGGAAGAACATAAACTGTAGTTGCTATTCAATAACCAAAGATATCTAATATGAGGTTGCCCTATAAATATGAAATTACCTGATACCCCAAAGGCGTACAACTTCCAGTGTGATTTTTGTCATTTTGGTGAAAGTAGTGAGTTCCTGTGGATGATTCTGGATCTGCCCTCTCTTTGCATTTGTGTAATTTGTGTTATGATATTATTAACAAGTAACATAAATGGACACAGGTGACTGTATTTAGTTATTATATTTGTACATAGCCAAAACTTGCTGTTCCAATAAATATACAATAATAAAACAAATAAAAACACATTACAAGAAAAGAGAAATCAGTTATGAATATAATAACCTCAGGCACCTACGGTCCATTTACTGTAATGGACAATATTACTTCAACAGTTAATGAAATAGTTTAATTGTTAAAATGAAGATATTTTCCATATTATCAAAGGATGTCTTAGGGAGGCAATTCCAGAAAATAAGGTCCATCACAGAGAAATATTGCCTACAGTTTTCATCAGTCTCATCTCTGATAAATATGGGCTACTCAGCACCAGGACTAGGGCAAATATATTTGGCAGTTGTGTTATATGTAGAGAATAAGATCTTTAAGATATTTAAGCCAATACTTTAAATTTTAAATATTGCTTTAAATCAGAAAACTACCAAAATGAGTGCGAGCATAAAATATGTATAGATTAACACCATGTCAGAATTTATAAAGCACTGAAAATTTGGATATGTTCCAATTCCTGGATGATGGGAGGTTAGATAGCTTGTTGACAGGCTTTTCCTCAATTGCTGTTTAGGTTTATCCTTGGCAACCATTGTATGCTTTTACCTTACTATTTTTAACATGCTATTAGCTTCCCAGAGTCAAATTTCTGAGTTCCACACCCATATAAATTGATTTAATACACACATACATACATTTAGGCCCCACTGGTCAAACTGAAATTTTAATTAATCCCCAAGGGAAAAGAAGCTAACACAACCTCTACATGTAGAGTTAACACAGTATGTCAGTATTAAATAATAACGTCCTAAAATTTTGCTATGTAAACAATTTACACAAATACTTAAATCCATGACCCCACCTCTTTAGTACAATTAAAGTAAATTATCATTTGAATAAAATGTGACTCTTGGTGATAATGTGGACAGACCAATGAAATTTTCTTGGCAGCAGCATATAGATTGCCACTGCTTTTCCTTCCAAAAAAAGTTTACTTTTTTCCACTAATCTAACTTGTAACTCTGGTTTTTTTAGGTGGCCTTCTACCAAATATTAGACTGGTCCCATTTTACTTAGTTTATTCCTATTTTTTCTTTCAAAGTTCAAGGGACATACATGGAAATTTTATTTTATTTTATCCTTTCATCAAGAATCTTGTTAGATTGAGAAACAGTGATAAGACTAAAATTGTTCAGTGTTATTTCAAATGAATTTTCCCAATCTTAACAACTTAATACCTATATTATATTACATAAAAATAATTATTTACAAACAAAATTTTATCCTATATGAGGATAAAGAACCCAGAGAACCCAGCTTGTCATTCCTTATGAACAATTGGCAGATATGCCAATTTAGATCACGAGAGAAGAGTCAGGAGGTGGCTAGAGTTGCCTCACCCAACAGATTTTACACAGTAATAAGCGCCAGGGATTTGTTTCTAGGGTTTTTCTCAATCATTTTAATCCTTGGTAAGATCTTGAAGATCTACAGTATTCGGATTCTACTTTGCATGTACCCATTTATATACTGGCATTCTTCTAAACCTCAAGGCATCTTTACAACAACAACCCTGTGATTCAAAAAGCAGAAAATGGACTTAAACCTGGATGTCCCTGGATTTAAGCCTACATCTTAACTAAATCTATATTGTGGTGACCACCTGAGACCATCTCTTAAGGGTTCCATAAAACTGGACTGGTTGTAAGAACAAATGATTTCATATGACTCACTTTAAATATTTGAAATTACTTTCCTGAACTTCAAGGTTACAGCTCTTTTCTTCTTACAATATTATGTGAATTTGAAAACATTATGTGAATTTCAAAAGAACATAAAAAGGTTTATGCCCTATTCAAATAAAATGTTCTTGAAAAGCCCTCAGTGGAAACTCCTTAATCTTCTGAGCTGACACACAGTTCATTAAATACCAGTGGGGTCCAAGTATCTACACTATTGACATTTCGATGTGCGTATTCCTTATTCAGTATTAGTTTAATTGTTTTATATTTAAGTGAACTGATTAATTACAGAATTACAGGGGATGGCTTTTCAAATTTTAAACAAATAGGGTTAACTCCACTGCTTTAAAAATCAAATTGTCAAAAATCAGAGCAATTAGGTTTTTAAAAGGCAGTAGAAACACATTTTGAATAAAAACAAAATTTGTGAAATGCAAAATTAAAACAACTCTCAAGATAAGGATAAAGGAACACTAAAGCAATCTGCACTTCCCTGAGAGATTCAGGAAACAGTATGCCAAAGCAGTGATTGGAGTACCTTTTAACATTGATATGTTCACAGTTCAGTGGCTTACTCCCTGCTGTCAGTCAAGATTCCATTAAAATAAATAACCACCTGATAATAAGGCAGGACAATTGCCTGCCTGGAGCCAATTTAAATTGAAAGTGATATTCTGAACCCTAAACTATTAGGTCACCATAAGAAGATATTTTTAAAGGCCCACAATGGACTCCTATTATTCCAAACATTTTGCTTCCAAATAATGCATAAACCTGATGATGGTTTATAAGTGAATGTGGCCTGAGAAAAAAATAAATCATGCTGTGCTCCATTTTGGGAAAGCAACAAACTAAGATTCACACCTAACTAGAAAAATAGTGTTTTCTCATTTTTTTCTCAAACACAGAGAAAAACCTATTGCTGATTTCCAATCTAAAACATTACAGTCATCTGACTGTAGCCACTGTCATGCAACTGTGAAAAATATTTGGAACCCAACACTTCTGCCCCTTTAAAACATGACTGATCAATGTTTTAAAATGAAAAGGTCTATATATTCATTTTGAAGGACAGGATAGAAAGACAAAGGGTTGAAATTTTTCTGTCTCTAGCCAAAGACAGACATTTTATAAACAAGGGATAGAAAGCAGAAACAAGACTCCGAAATGAGTCACCAAATGGCTATTTATGCACAGAGGAAGACTGGCACAATTCACACCTCAAAGAGACTATGTCAAAATTGAATAGCCCTCACTCAACAGAGGGGGGAGGATATTGCACCATCTATCTTCAGTCTACAACACAATCCTTTCAGCAGTTCCAAGAAGGCTCCACACCCATTTGTACTGTCAGGTGACATTGATGACACAGATAAACCACCAGGTAACCTTAATAACTTGCTAAAAATGCAAATGACCAGCTGTCTACAAGGAGTATAAATCCTTCTACTTCCCACCATCCAGTCAGAGCAGAAAAAGCTTCTTGGATGAGAAGTGAAATGTCTTCAAAGAAAAATCAGAAAGTCCTGTGGCCTTTTGAAAAAAAAATAAAAAGGACATTTGGGGTTCACACCTTAAGACTTGCAATGTACAAAGTATTGTAATGGAATGTGAGAATGACTTTGGAAGATTGGGTGGGAGATACTGCCTAGGGAACAATCAGATAAAAGGGGGAGGAGTCCACTACTAGATATTGGGAAGGGAGGAAATTTAGATTCACCGAAATGATTCAGGCAATAAAAAGATGGTGGGAGAATTATGCTTTCAGATTTGCAAGATTCTATTACTGTAGTCTTACAATAAAGTAGAATTCACTCATCCCCCCCCCCCCCCTTTAGTCTACCTGGGAGTCTGACAAAGGCAGAATTCCTGGGTCTGGTTAGACAACAAATAACCTGAATATATAGTTTCCTAATGCTCTGCAATACTTACTTAACATTTTAAGTCTACTTTGTAATGTAATGTGGAGCAGGGAGGGAACCTAACTGCCATTCCTGCTATGAAATCTTGCAGTACGTTTTGCTTCCCTGGCCCCTGACTAGAGAAAGACAGCCTGTCCTTCACCCCAAACATTAAGAAATGGCTACAGACTCTCTTACAAGCTCACAGACTATGGTTTAGATCAGCAGTCCTTATTCCAGTATAAGAATGAAGTTAAGTTGCTATGCAAATGGACCAGTTAACCCAGACAATGAACAAGAGGTAAAACATAATTTTCCCTTAGTATTAGCTCAAGGCCTTCATTTTCTGCTTTTGAAATCCTTTTGAAATATATATAATGTTTTTGTAGATTTTCATAGGTACAGGTATGCAGATCTAGGTATGTTTGGGTCTTTTCCCGTGTGTGTGTGTGTGTGTGTGTGTGTATGCATGCAGGTCTAGGTCTGTTCGGTTTTTGTCCCGTGTAAGCTTGAGAATATCTTCACAACGTTTCAGTGAGGTCCCACTCGCCATCTTCAGGCTGGTGCCTTCTACTTCGTGTCAGTGCAAGAACTTCATATATCTCCCTCATACTTGAGGATTTTCTCACCAATTGCCCTTATATATAGGATTTATAATCGGTCTGATGGCCACAACAGCTGCAGAATGAGCAGTTTGCTTTCTGAGATAGAATGCACTGGATCTGGACCACAATTTCATGACCTTCTTTAGGACTAACATTTGACAATTCTATTAAACAGGTGACTACCAACTGTGAAATTTGCTGCCTACAACAGGACAGATATTCTCAGTGCAGCAATATCCTAAAGAGTTGGGTTGCATTAATAAAATCTGTTTGAGGATGACGGAAGACTTGTATAGGAGGAAGAGAAAGATTCCACTAATCTCTTTCGTTTTTATCTTCTTCCTCCCTTCCAGCCTGAATCTTCAGAAGCAGAACCAGTTTAGCAAAACTATTATTTTCTGCCACAAAAAACCGAACCAATATTTGAGCCTTAAATATCACACTTGTGAAGGAAGGGAATACTTAGCAAGCAGGTGCCCAAATTGCTCCAAATCTAATCTATAAATCTATCCTAGCCTTTAAGTGTTTATAGAGGCTTGAGCTTCAGGAATTAATTAAGCTTATATATGTGATTGTCACTTAATCATTCCTGTAATGCTACTGACCTAGAAGGGCTCAGAAATAAAACTGCAGGTCCTAATAGCAGCGCCAATCTGGTGCCAGTCTGTCACAGAATCTTCTACTGAAGACAAATATGCTCTTGGTATGCAACCTGGTGATTGCCCACTTTGAGCTGATGCCTAGCTTTAATGCTTTAGGACTCATCTTTGAGCACAGTATACTTCCTGTCAGCAATCATCAACAGTCCACACAATTTTACTTAGCAGTGCTGTTGTGTTTTTTTAAGAATCCTGGGAATTAACTAATATTATCTCCCAACAAATTCACTGGGATGGGAACAAAATTCTGTTTCTCCAGCTTGCAAACTCACAATCTACATGACCTCTACCCACAGGTGGGATGCAAACGGTTTTACTACCAGTTTGGTGTGCATGCACTTTGCTGCTGCGTGGCTTCTAAACAGCAAGAATTGAATTTACCTGAGGCAGCCCAGGTGAGTAGGAAGACTGCGGGAGATGCGCTAAAAAGTTGTTCTGCATGATTAAACAGAGCAAGAAAAAAAAAGAAGGGAATATAGGACAGGAAACGGCAGGGCCAGGGCCAAATGCTTGTCATGTTTGGGAGTTCGCTAGAAACGGTGCAACCAGGCTGAATACCACTACTGCCTCTACCATTCTCCCAGCTTCCTATCTTGCCTGCAAAATACATAAGCTATGCTGATGGATTTGCAAAGAAGATAGATAGCATGGATCTGCTCTGCCATCAATTATGTGACTATATAATCAACCTCATTTAGATCCCCATAAAAGTCAGCACTGACCTACCTAAAGGACTGCTGACGAGAACTTGCAGAAAGACTTTCTGTCCATCACCTTCCCCTGCAAGTGTTGCTATTTTTTAGGGAGGTGTCTCTCCATTTGGTCCATGATCAGTTCTTAGCAACTTTAAGAGGTATGGACTTCTCAACTCCCATAATTCTGCACCCATTACTAAATTAGATCTCAGAACTTACAAACTTATTTCCATTAAGGACAGTTTAATATTACTGAAGTGTTCCAGCTTCAATATCTATCAGTAAAATTGATTCTGAAGAGTGGAAGATGTTTGGGAGTTTGGGGATGGGAATGTTCTGGAATAGAAGAACAGCTAATAAAAACATAGAAACAATTGTGAGAGTTTTCCACTTCAACTAAAAAAAAAAGAAAGAAATTCTCTCCCCTCCTGAAATTGCCACTGAAAATCAGGAAGAAGTTGAGAAAGCAGAAAAGGATGGGAATATTTTTCAACTCCAGCTAAATAAGAGGTGGAGAGATTTGTCAGCTCCAGTTGATGAAACAATGGAAGGACAGACACCTTTTAATCTTTCCCAACTGGATGGAAGGTAAGGCATGTTCAGGTACAAAGGAGGAGAGAATGGAGAGGGTGATACATGGATTGAAGCTACTGTGGCAAGATTCTCATTTCCCCAAAAAAACATTTTGTAAACTAGGGACAAATGGCAGAAATCTTCAAGCTGAAAAAGAAGTAGCCAAATGGACATTGCCTCAAAAAAATAGGGGAAAGAGAGACATGGCTTAAACTTTGAGACTGGCATATATACAGGATGGGATTCTTGGTTAGTAGATGGCTCTCTTATTTCTCTACTTCTTCTTAATTAACTTTGTTGAGCTTGCTTGGGAATTTAAATAGGGAGACCATCTCAGAGCTGTAACACGGTATAAAGCTTGACAATAATGGATAGTAATACTGTTTCCCTGCTTCGGCATTACAGACAAAATTGCATATGAACCTCAGCATTAAAATGCTGATACAGGATGTGACAAAATTGAGATGTATGCCATTTATTAAAAATGCACTGGATGAAGCATTAATCTTAATTGTTGGATGCCAATTTGATATCAATTACATTTTATGTCCTTCTTATGCCAATATATAGAAGCAACATTTTGAAATATGTATTTTGAACTCCAAATGGTAACGGTGCTAGTCCAGCTACAACCTGTTCAAAGTCAAATAAAAGCACTTGAAATTATAGTGCAGTTTCTCTGCTAGCAAGTTCTCTGATGTGTGTGTGTGTGTGTGCTAGTTAGGTTGCTGGAAGCAGCTAGCAGGGAATCTTGACACTGG
>JAEANM010000607.1:18185-34117 GCA_017656035.1 Myanophis thanlyinensis
TGTGTGTGTGTGTGTGTGATCCTATACCATGGGAATCTTGCAGTGGTCTTCCTCTATAGCTGCAGAGCTATCAATATCATTCCCCTACTTTAGTATTCACTTGTAGAAAGCAGCTGTCAGGAAGAATAAAGAAAAGGTTAATGTGTAAACCAATGTAGGCCTTCCTACTGGGCTTTTAAAACTAAATGGAAATACTACCATATGTCCCATATTCCTCTCACTTTGGTCTGTAAACATGTATACATAACATATGTTTCTGGAATTAAGAAAGCCACTTCCTTTTTTTTTTTAAAAGCAACATGAACACTAAAGCAGGTATTCTGTTTCAGCAGAGATATTCCCAGAATGCAATGGGAGACGATTGGATTATCACAAAGCTGCACTGTTGTCAGTGAGTAAAAAAGGGAGAGATAATTGCATGGTGATAAAAAGCAGCACGACACTGATTACAATCATGGTTACAAATAGTTCCATAAATCTTGTGGCTCTCATGAAGACTAACAAAATAAATTGTGTTAATTGATTTATTAGTTATTTCAAATGCTTTAAAAGTTTCTCCATTTATTTCATTTCATTTTCTTCACTATTCTGTAAGAATACTGAAGAAAGGTTTGGTGCACACTGCTTTTAAAAAAAAAGTTTAAGGTTTATAGTATAAAATGCAATAAAAATGCAGATTAAATAAAGGGACTATGCAGGATGAAAAATAAAGGAGGGGAAAAAGGGGGTTGATTTCTTACTCTTTCCAACATGGTAAAATGCTAATACAATTATGACTTCATTTTTTTACAGTACCTATAATTATTACACACCAATTCTATAACTGCACAATTATTAAATCTTCAAACTAAATTCTGAATTTCATTTTTTTCTATTTCAAGCATAAAAAGCAGAAGCAATATTCCAAAAGAAACAAGATCAAATAATATCTGTTTAAAACAGTTTATATCATCCAAAAATCCATTTCCCCCCCCCTCTCTTGTGGGAAGTGATATTTCTGTTTACACTTATTAATCTTTCTAAGTTATCTTCATTTATATTAACAAAATCATTATATGCTTTCAAATTCTTTATCCTTAATGGGAAAACTCTTTTATATTCATTTTAAGACTCTAAACATTTCTTTAAAAGTTTCATATTTATAATTTAAATCAATTAACTCTAATGCATCTTTTTAAATATCGTTTTAACATACGTACTTTCAAATTCACTTTCAATGATACTTTGCAAGCTATAGGAATATTTCAAAATTATAGATAAATGATATAGATGACAGGTAGATGACACATGGGGTGATATAGAAACAATTTTCAAACCCATTTTATAAGCACAAAACAATGCATCGGAATATTAGACATGAAGAATTCCACTTAAACTAGTTTATTTCTCATGTCTATAGACAAAAATCTAGCCAATTAATGGCCAGCACTAAATTGGCACTAGATAAGAGTTAGCAGAATTCAGGAAGGGCTGGATTGCTTGTGGGAATATAACAGCTCCATGTTGATTCCTCTCTTGACTCCATCCTCAGAGTCTGCCTGTCCTTCTCCTACAGAAACTTCAATTAGATATGTCATATCTAATTAAATCCATTCTAACTCCAGTTAGTTTATCAAATTTAAGTCACACCCTCCAGCTTATATAAAAAATATGGGGTTTTAGTACCATTTTGAATTGTTGTTATTAAAGTATAAAGAAAGAAATACTCTTCTCTGTCCCTTATACTTAAAAGCAGAAGTTGTTTACGTTATGTAGTTTCAAAGAACTACCTGGCCATTTCAGGTTCATTTGTAAATATATATTTTAAGCTACTTCAATTGGCAACTTTACTTCTATTAATACATCTGAACATTATACAGTTCAGATGATTAAAAATAGTTTTTACAAGGTCTCTTAAAATCCAACAACACCCGTAACTGTAACTATTTGCCTCATAATCAATATTCAAGATATGATGCTGACTGCATGAACAGATCCAAGTCACACATTGGAAAAAAATTGCTGCAGCTGCATGTTAAAACAGATCACAATCTCACACATTTAGAAATAAATCCTGCCGGCTTCAAAAAGAAACCTAAATTGCAAGTACATCTGTTTTGGATTATATTTTAAGATTGGAATCCACAGTATAGACTCATTACCAGAAACATTAATGCAATCCAAATTAAGGAGGTATGTATTTCCAAGATGGTAGATGCTATACTTTGGGGCATTATAAGCAAGTTTAATAAATAAACCAATCTAATAATTCTAGGTAATATGCACAATACATTATCAAAAATAATATGGTAACCACCTTAGCTTGCCATACTCTGCACCAGTCATAGTCTTCAAGGCAACTCTATATAGTGTTTTTGCAGAGTGATCCTATCCAGAACGTCAACCAAAAACAATGTTCCAAGGGATGAAGATATATATGAATGAATAGCAGCTCCACAGTGCAGGAATTTAGTCTCAGCTTTCTTTGTTCCCTGTGAACTCCTGACACCAATTCAAAACCTCCACAGCATCTCTGGTCTGGCTAGGGGTTATGATATACAGCTGAGTATCATGAATATACTGATGATACCTTATCCCAAAATAACAGATTACCTTTCTTAGCGGCTTAATTCATATAGATATTAAATAGCATCAGAAAGAGACTTGAGCCCTATAATTCTCCATGGTGGAACACTTCCCCTATGACTACAGACTAGAACGCAGATAAAAGTGGTCCCATCATAAAATCTGCCTCTAATCCAGATGGTTTAAAAAGTTATCATGGTTGTGTTAAACACTACTGGGAACCTAACAGGAACAGAAGTGACACATTTTCCCAATCCAGAACCTGCTGAAATTCAGTCACGAGAATGAGCAATCCTGTTTTAGAGAACTCAGGTCTCTCTGTGTTCCTCTATATATAATTCCTCACAAATTCCTCTACAAATCTTCCCAAAAAGGAGTAACTGAAGATTAGGTGGAAGTCTTAGAGACAGCTAAACAGAAGACATACCACCATCTCTTTCAAGAATGGTGGCATTCCACCCTCTCAGACAGTAATTAATCACTTTGCAAATCCAACTATAAGTACCTTCAGCTGCTCAAAAGTGCCAGGCTGAACATGGCTCCAGACCAGAGTTTATACTTATTTATTTTGCCTATGGCATTGGTATATGAAAGCTAAGAGTCTATAATGTTATTATAGGGTAGATGTTTGGCTGTCTAAGATTGCTAGATCATTCAGTTCATGATCACATGCTATCCAGGGTGCACCACAAGGGGAAAACTTGTTCTGCACATGGAGCAATTAATGGTGTTCTGTGGAAATGTTAGTCATCTGGGATTTTTTTTCTTCACTGTTTTTATCTCTGTTTCGGGCTGGTCTGGCACCATTGGTTACTTGCTTCCACCATTAGTCCCACCAAAGAAATAGCTATTTATTTGCCTGTATCTGAATACTTTCAAACTGCTTGGTTGGCTGAAGCTGAGCCAAGTGATGGGAGCTCACTCTATCACATGGTGCTAGGTCTTGAACTGCTGGAATACAGAGAGCCTCTGGTTGACACATCCAGCACTTTTAAGCTGCTGAGCTACCGCGCCTCTTGCAAACTTTATACTGTACAAGATTTTATTATTTTCCTCAGATTCCATCAGCTCAAAAGATTATTAGCTGATATCAGAAGATGTTGCTCTTGTCTCTGGCATGGTTCTATCAAATGACATCTAATCCAGAGCAAATATTAGTATCTTTATCTGTAAAGAAACCTGCAAAAGCTTCACAACTGTCTTGTCTTCCGTATCTGTCCTCAAATCATCAGGAAGGAATCCAAAGGAGCAGAGAAATAGACATATGTTGTTATTTTATCAGTATTATGTAAGCTGAAACTCAAGCATGCATCAGTGTTTAGTTGTATTTGTTTATGGTGTTTCAATATTGTATTTCATTTATTAATATAAAAATATTAAATTTGTTTGCCACCCATATTGCTACAATTTTACTTCATTTCTTGTTATTTCCTTGGAGGACCAATGATTCAGCTGGTATTCTTGAGTAAAAAGTAGCCTGTGAGAAAAAGATCACTGGTTGCCTCCAGTTATTGGGCAATACTCAAAGTGCACTCTAGAAAACCTCAGGATCCATTAGGCTCTGGGATGGATCATCCTAATAGATGCCCTAAAGAGTCCTGTTTGCTCATTATCTGTCATCCTATAAAGGAGATTCTGAGCTTTAAAGGACTTTTTTAAATGCTTACTAAAAGTATTCTAAGCCCTCTAATTCTAATAGATTCTCCAAGGTACAGGAAAAAAATGATAATGGGCCAGGTCAGCTAATCTGATGAGTTGACAGAAAAGGCTTGTATAATAATGCAGTACCTTTTTTCTTCACATCTAACATAAAACCCACCTAGGAACACTGCAAACCTAGTCAGATGTCTTTTACCTTGCTCACAAAAGTGTCATATTAAAATGCACAGTAATTGTTCATGTTCCTGCTTCCTTGCATTTATTTTCTCCCACCATTAATGCTCAGTCACAACTATTTTCAGGTTGCACAAATCATATGATACTTTTAACTAAAGCCTGAAATTCATATTCAGGATATCTGTACACTCTTCATTTGGAAGATCAATCAAGTTTATTTACCCTGGATATATGAATGTGACATGACTAATAGGCCATCTATTTCCTAGACCTAGAGGCAGAAGGTTAATGCTAAGTCATTGGTTGAGAGCAAGATTATTTACACAATGTGAAGGAAAAAAAATGCACTGATAAAATTCATATTTGTTCATTTGAAAAGGGTTGAGTTTTTCCTAAAAACAACAACACAGAAACTCAATTAAATAACCATTGACATGCAGGAGACCTCAGATGCTTGTTAATTGAATCAATCCCCTCACCCACCATTTGGGGGGGGGGGTTACCTTCACTTTCCATTCAAACCTTTTAATTTAATGCCTTTGAAGCATTTTTATTTCTTATCTAAAAGAATGAAATACTTTGCAATAAATCTATTACTAAACCAAATCCAGGATAAACCACTTTATCTACTTAAGTAATTGGCAGAGTATGAAGCACTTTTGAAAAGTCCCATGATCCCTTTAAGAGGAACATTTTAAAACATGCAGCCACAAAGCAATGAAGCAAAGCTTCTTTACATATGTGCCAATTCACATGGGGCCACATTCCACCAGTTGGCTGTTTGGAGAAAATTATGAAGGGAGAAGAAGCAAGGCCAAACAATAGGCCACAGGCCACATCACAGAGGCAACAACTGAGTGTCAGTTTCTGTCTTGCTGACTGGTTGAAATGTATACAAGAAATGAAACACATCAAGGATTAGAAGCTGTGTATCCGGAACGAATAAGCAGAATGACAAGATTGATACTGACAGTATTCTAATCATGCACTGTTCTCAGATGAAGGTTTTCCTAATGTTACCTCCAGAGTTTCAACGCAACACCAGCTGTTGCTTAAAAGTTGGCTGCAAATTAATCAATTATTTCCAAGGATCCTTTCCTAGCAACAGAGCACTCCTGCTTCTCTGAATCTTGAGAAATCACATTCTCAGGGATTTAGTTAATATCTGGCTGCCTGAATCCAAACTGTCTTAGAAGATGGGCCCAGCACAGCCTCCCCTGCAAGCCCTGAGTTTTGGCCTTGTAGAACTCTACCTTGACCTTGAATGCAGACAATTCCAGTGGAATTACATTTTCTTTTGTGAACATCCAATCACTAGAACTTTAGGAACAGAATTAAGAAGGAAAGTTTCCATTATATTCAGCTGCACGTACAATTCTTTTTCAAGAAGCTTGTTGCTGATTGCTTTCATTTACTCTATTATACTATTTAAATTTTATCAGTTTTCAGTAAAGTTTTAAGAAAATATGTATCAAAATATTTGAATATACTGATTTTAGCAAAATTTGTTGAAAAATTCAGTATTACCAGCATTAATATTTTTTTCTTGCCAGAAAAATGTTATTAGACTGAACTTTGAATATATCCCAGTTCTAAATATTATTATTTTAACACATGAAAGAAGATGAAATTTCAAGGTTCTTACTGTGAAGTAGAACTGTTCAGTCTCCTGTTGATTGGCCCGTCGCTTGGCAATGCTTGGCTTGCTCATGAAGGTTTCAGAAACTGTTGATTTTACAGACTCCATAGAATTGCTATACTGGAAGCAATCGGATACATCAAAATCTTCAATAGTGACAATATCCTGAATAGTCTGTAGTGTGGCTTCCATTGTTTTTTTAACCTGACATAGAAAGAAGAAGGAAAAAAATATATAAAAAATGAGGCTGAAACATAACCAATCATATATTAGATGCTGTGACAATACAAAGACCTTTTGTACAGCCAAAATGAACAAATCTAGTTATGTATCCTATATGTCATGAGAGTGACCTTGTCCTATTTCTAGGACATGATTTCTAGATTTGAGTAGCTTCCTTTTAAGAGTGATTTCAATACATCATCTTTAGGTCAGGTGACATATGCCTACCCTCACCTCAAAGAAGCAATGGCAATCTCCTGTTTCCAGTCACTTGTGTCTGACTTGGCAGCCCACAGAAGACAGGAAAAGATTGAATTAAGCAGATTGACAGAGATCTTACCCTGCCCACCAATGTGCATGTTGGTCCACTGATGTCCAATCCAGAATGGGTATTGTATGTATGCTATCAGGTTTTGAGCTAAATGTCATGAAAAACAACAATATGATGTTTCAATGAAAAGAGGGAAATTCTTCTCAGAGGTGTGGAGTTTGGGTTCTTACCTCTTCATTTTCAATCTTCAGAGTGGATAGCCTTGACTGCAGCTGCTGACATCTTTGTACCAACTCACTCTGCACTGGTTGCTGGGCACATAGCTGGAATACCTAGAAAATAATAAGCAGTTTTGCAAATTTCCGAATACTTGCTTTTAGTTCTTCATTTTTGTTAAAACTCATAATCAGGTATGAATGAGATACCCGCACTGGGCCATAGGATTATGAAACAAACCAGGAAACAAATTATTTTTAAATAAAATTGAATAAACAATTGCCTGGATGTTCACAAATATAGTCCTGAACCACAGTTTACCTTATACAATGGTTAGGCTCACATACTGGAATAAACCAAAAGGACAGAGGACCAAAGGGAGATAAGTGTGGGTTCAAGAAAAGGGCATCCCTTCCCTTTACAAAGCTTTGGGACTAGTATGGATCAAACCAGGAATGACCTTGGTTCATTCCTTGCCTAATCACCAGTGGGATTTGGTTAATGGTGGCAATGGGGATTTGCCATTGTAAAAACAATGTAAAAACACAATGTCAGGTGACATTGCATTTTATGACTGCATCGCTTAGTGACAGAAATTTTGGGTCCAATTATTGTTGTTAATCAAGGGCTACCTGTATTTATACAGAAATGTGCCCAGTGAATATGGAATATATGTTAGTTTGAAAACTGGAACAACGCTGTATCAGGATGAGCACAGCTAATTGGGCTTATAGCATGCATTCAGTACTAAAGGATTGATCACACTGCTGTAAGAGTCCTTGGCTAAACATGACTATAGTTTTTTTTCTGCTTTCTATAGAGACTTTTTAATTATGTCTGAAGATTGCAATGAAAATATATTCACAGAGAAGGAGGGGGGAAACTAACCATATCACCCATGTGAGGCTGAAACTCAAACTTCATGGGTGGGCAGAAGACACTGTTACACATTTCCATCAGACGCTGCTTGTCACTGTTGGCATCCAGATTTTCAACGGCATTCTCAATGGCATCCAGTCCTTCGTGCTTTGATTGTTCTAGATTCAGCTCTGCTGATAGGAATGTCCTAAGTGCCCTACCAAGGCTGGCATGATACCCTAGGTCACAGCACTGCTAAAAAAAAATTAGGAAAATGAAAGCCAAAGTAAAACTCAAAATGTTGAAGGAAAATTTGTAAATGATACAATATACAGATAAATAAAGTATATGGAAGCCAGTGGTGTTTATACTAATTTGTAACTTTATTTAATAAATATAGATATATGAGACCTGATTTATGTAAATTCAACTTTACACAAATGTTTTTATAAGCCACATTTCAGGTCAGAAAAAAAGTATTACACCGGCAGTGCAAAGTAGTACAGATCACAATTGAATATCTTATTTACACAGTTTGAATTTGCAAAGCTTTCCACAACTGATATAAAAACACATATAATAAGTATTTTCCCTTTAAAAAAAAAAAAAAAGCATCACAGAAACAATCTATATTGTGCCAGATTAGGTTAATCATTTGCTTATATTAAAAACATAGATTTATATAGCAATTTGTTTTAGATGATGGAGTTATAAAACACAGTTCAATCTGACACAACAGAATCTCCTGCTTCATTTATTCACTGATCCAGCCCACAACAACTTATCTTCTTAGATCCACATTCAATCTTCTGAACTGGGACCATTCTCTGCTCTTCTGCTCCCAGTCTCTCACCTCTTTCCTCCAGTGTTCTTTTACCATAACATGGCTGGATTGGCCTCAATTACTTTCCCTAGCTAAGATCCTATAACTAAAATCTCAGGAAAACTTCACACAGTAGACAAGTCATCTTTAAGACACAGAGCTAAATGTTAGGCAAGAACTGTGTTCCTGTTTCGGCATTCATATACTGACTAGAACATCAGATATTAAGAACTTTTACAAAAAACACTTGCAGAGAAAATGTGCATCTGACATCTAGTTGAGGAAAACACTAATTAATTTGTAGAAGAGAAGATAAACAAGTAGCTTGAAGATAAAAGTTAAACATGATTTAGCAATTGCACACTTTAATTATCTAGGACTGTGATGAAGAAATTATGGCACGTGTGCCACAGGTGGCACACAGAGCCCTTTCTGTGGGCACACTCACTTTGGCCCCAGGGTGTCTCCTGCACATGTGTGCTATTCTGTGCATGCATGCATGTATTTCCAGGCTTGCGCACATATGCAGTTTCATGCATGAAACATGCATTTTCATGAATGTGAGCACACATTTCCACATGTGTGCATGCATGCACCTTGCAGTTTGGACATGTGAGTGTGCACACACAGTTTGGGCACTCAATTACTAAAAGGTTAGCCATCACTGATCTAGGAGAAGTCTTCACTCAAAAACTAGGAAATATATGCTTTTCTAAAATATACATAGTATATCTTTATCAATGTATGGCATTATATGAACAGATGGATATGGGCAGGGTATCAAAATTAATGTATTTTATCCCTTGGGCATGTGGCCCTTGCTCATCCTAGCTAATTATATCAAGAACTTGGTTATTGGGTCTATGAAATAATATATACCTCTGCAAAAGAGGGCTTTAAGATACTTCAAAAGAAGAGACTACAAAGTCTCTCTTGAAGAAATCAGTCCTGCAATTTAAATATGCTTTTCCCACTATGGATGAAACATAAATACTCTTCTGCCTGCTTCCAGAGAAAGATGCCTATTAAATGGTGGTATCGATATCCATCGTGGCTTGGTTGGGGGATGCCGCCTGGATGAGGATATCATCCAGGTAACTTGGATTCTGATTGGAATGGAGCAGAGGTGAGCTAATAAAGCAGTAAGAATTTTGGTGAAGGCTCTGGGGGCCGAAGACAGACCGAAGGGCAAAGCTACATACTGATAATGATGGTCAAGATACACAAATCTTAGGTAACGCCTGTGTTCCGGGGCAACCGGAACATGGAGGTAAGCGTCAGACAGGTCAATAGAAGCCAGGAAGTCGCCCTTCCTGACCAGGGCCAAAATAGTTTGTAGTGAGTGCATCTTGAAACGCTTGTAAGCAATGTACTCATTAAGACGCTTTAGATCTAGAATCGCCCTCCATTCCCCCGAAGATTTAGGGACCAGAAACAGTCTGGAATAGAAACCTGAACCCCTCTGGGAGGAAGGGACAGGTTCTATATATAGCCTTAATGGCACAAAGGTGGGAAATTGCCTCCCACATAGAAGACTGCATGGTCGGATCGGACAAATTTGAGGAACCAAAAAAGGAGTCTGGGGGAATTGAAGTAAACTCTAGACGTAAACCACGTCTGATTGTATTAAGGACCCACCTGTCTGATACTGTCTCCTCCCACTGGTCGACAAACAGTTGAAGACAACCGCCAACGGGGGCGTCCCATGACTCATTATTGGGGCCTTTTACCGGGGCGACCAGTGGCCCCTCGAAAGGGCCCCTTGGGTTGGGGGAACCGGCGGTACCTGTCCCTGTAGTCCTGTCTGTCAGGCTTCCTGGGGAAGGAACGAGGCTGGTATTGGTAGGGTTGGGAGGAGGTAGAAGCAATGGCCACTGAAGAGGTAGTAGGAGGACGGAAGGTTTGTGGCTTCAGGTAGGGGGTAAATCGACGGCTAGCCCTCTTGGCATGGGAAGATAATATCTTCCTCTTATCCTTAGTCTCAATCAAAAGAGGTTCGAGGGTGGCTCCGAAGATCTGATTGCAGAGGGCCCGAAGCAAGCTGCCACTTCGCTTTTGAATCTGCCTGCCAATTCCTGAGCCACAGTAAGCGCCTAGAGGTGGAGGAGGCGCCCATCGCCCTGGCGGAATAACGGATGGCATCAAGGGTAGCATCTGCTGAAAATTGTGTGGCGAGGATAACCTTACCGATGTCGTGATGGAGACGCGCATCAGTAGGTGACAAGCGTTCCTGCAGCTGCCGCAACCACATCAAGGTGGTTCAATTAAAAAAGGTGGCAGCCGAGATTGCCTTGACTGCCCATGCAGTGGACTGATGACAATACTTGAGCATGGTCTCTAATTTTTTATCCTCTGGCTTAAGCAGGTCCGCAGGAACAACAGGCAACAGGGCTAAAAAGTCCAGAACTGAGAGAACTGCGATGATGAAAAATCCAAATAGCTCTAACACTGATCAGTCTGGTGAAGCACAGCCGATGTGGAGCTAAACAGCCAAATCAATAGGAATTAATAAACGGAACAGTAATGGCTCTACAGCATTGGTCTGATGGCAATCCAGCCGATGTGGAGCACAAAAACCTTAGCAAGCCTGCATAAATATGTCCCAGCAGCCAGCAGGGACTAGCAACAGTGGTTAGAGGCTTGCTAACTCAAACAGAGCAACGGAAGACCCACGCGCCCCCAAAACAGAAAAATATAGCCTCCAGAGAACTCACAGCAGGATTGAAGCATTTTGAAGTAAAAAACGGCTTCCTAGGCTGTGTGGATAAGGCGGAGGGGGTGGGGGGTGGGGGTCGGGGGAGGAAGAAGGGGGCTGAAAAGCCTCTTCACACCCTCTAAAGGCTCCGGAGTAATGATTTGGCTCGTAAATAAGGAAAGTAATACTTGCAGGATTGAAGGAGAAGGAAAAACTTAAGAAAAACAGGTATTTTGATGCTCCAGGTGGAAGTCAGATCGCTGTGACAGTCGAAAAAAACACTGGGGTGGTCCAGTCCAGGCTGAAGCTTTTATAGTTTTTGACTGAAGTCACGTGACCTGTGTGAGCCAATGCAAATTCCCAGACAGACATTGGAGCATATGCTTCCAACACGATGGAGAATTGAAGTACCGGTATTTTCTATATTTATTATATTGTTACTGACAACAAATCTGCTATTTTTCAAGCCAAATTATATGAAATTTAACTGCCCTCATTTGATGAGAAAAAACTATGTATCAGTAGAGGGACAATGGTTTCAGCTGAGGGAGGGAGGGAGGGAGGAAGGAAGGAAATCTTCTAAATGGATAAGTATCTATTTGTTGATAGAAGTTACAAGCTTACATCTGCCCATACTAGAAAAGTACTGCATATAAATGGTGGAACAGAAATACCATGAATGAAATGAACATGTACCAGAGAGAGGAATCAGAAAGACAGGACAGAAGCATAAATGTATGTGTTTAAATGGAGTCCTCCCATAACCTGTTCACTGCCACACACTTGGGTACAGTGCCAAAAGGCTGGGGCAGGTGCTGAGAGTCTGCTTGTAAAGCAGCAATTGTTGGTTTTACTGGAAGCAGGCAATGAAAGAACAATAAATTTAGTCAAGAAGCATGAAAACTAAATAAGGGTTAAACAAAAAACAAAAAAATGGTTGATTGAGAATCTGCACATGTCGAGCCTATTTTCATTCATAAATATTCAGCAGTTTCAGCTTTGCAACCAAATTAACATCCTGTGTTTTTCACAGATCATGGAAGAGAAATCGTGGTAATCTTGCCAATGAGAGAAATCACTAGAAATTTCAAAAAGATTACTATTAATGTTAATATATGGTTTACTCTATTGGAGTTGGAGCCTTATGAATACAGCTTTCTCAGATGAAGGTTTCTGTTTCATAGAATAGCTTCCCCACCATTGCATTCCTCTGTATAAAACCAGATTAAGTAATCTGTGTAGGAGTAGATGGGAACAGAATAGATGATTCTATTTTTATATTTCCATTCATGAAATCTGACTTTGAAATTATAATTTATAATCCCCACTGGAAATCAAAAGAAGAAAATTAATTCATCTAGGTTTTCCAGCTCATTTCTCAGCACTTCTTCCTTATTTTTTGTATTTTACAATATCCCTTAAATTATATTTACAAGTGTATCAATCTCATCTTTCTTTCTTGGTTATATAAACACTTGATGGAAGTTTTTTCCAATTTTTTTAAAATAAGAATTCAAACAAATTAAATTCTCAACATGATGGATTAAGCCTTCATCCACTAAAACAATCTTGAAATACAAAGCTGGTAGAATAGAGGACAAGAAACATCCAACATTCCAAAATTCAGTACAAAAAATATGTCTGTCCATACTTTTACAGGTTGCACATTTATTGTGTAAAAGTACATTGATAATATAGAGATACAAATTCAGTAAATGAAGTTTACAAGATATTTAAATTTATAACTGGAACAGTGGGGGTTGTGTAAAGAGTCAGAATACAGAGTTATAGCTGATAGATTAAAGAAAGCTAGCTACTTGCATGAGGCAATCTAAGCTGCGATTGGTTGCTTTCAGTGAAAAGGGGGACATCTCCTTGTTTTCCACCTTTTTGCCCTGAGTATCCTATATGCTCTGTTGATTTATCTGATGATGTTCCTGTTATGTTGATTTATCTGTATATGTTCCTGGTTTGCCTCTCTTATTTACTGTAAATATATTCATTTATATAAAAACACAAGTTCTTGTCAGAGTCTCTGACTTCATTTGAACACCTGCTGCACAATTCCCTCCATTTTCTGTTTTGATTCTTCTTTATAATTAATCTTGCATTATTATTTTCTTCTTTCTTTTACCATATAGATGGTTTAAAGTAAACCATTCTAATTTATACTTTTTGGGAGCAATGCAAAAATAAAACACAAATCAGAATTCTGGGATGCTCAAATATTTGATACAAAAATGGACAAACTAGTTAATAAAAATTTGCAAATTAGAAAAAAGTTGTATATGAAATATATTAGGATTTTTATGAATATGGATTTTATCAATATAGATTTAGCTCAACTCAGACTTAAATTTAATAAATGCTAGCCTGACAAAACTAGAAAAATGGACTTGTCTATCACTATCACTAGCCTTCTAAGGGCACTGTACTAAAAGAGGAGGCCAATGTTTTACCATGCTAGTTTGAAAATTTATTTCACATATCCTCCTTAATGTGTTGCATTGGGACAGAAAAGACCAGTTACACTTATGAATATTTTCTGTTTCTCAGCCCAATCTCATAAGGTTGATTGCTGTGGTGAAAAATCACATAAGGCATGTTAAATATGCCAGTGTGTATATCCTACAGGAAAGACCAGCTGTAGAACCATTGAATAAGGAAAAATGTTGATATATTCTTTGTGTAAATTTCATGCATTCCTATATAACCTTAAGAAAATTCACCATTCCTTTCAACAAATTGGGTTAGTTTCAAAATCATTTGGATAAATGAGATTATTGGAATCTTTCAGATATTTAAGATGAACTGCAAACCATTTTAAGCATTCTGATGTAATTCCTGGAAATCATTCAATCAGTAAGTCAATACACAAAATAAGAAGAAAACATAAGGTATTCATAAAAACTATATGGCTTTTTTATAATATGTCCCACTGATGTATGTAAGTTAAGATTGTTCCTAAAGCTTTCTATAAAGGTTAGAAAGTATACAAACTCAAAAAATGATATTAAAATAAGGGGAAGTACCTGACAATTGCAGAATTTGGTTTGGCTATTTAATTAGTGCTGTGTTTAAATGCTGTTATCCTTCGATAATTGAATGAAACACAGATGGAACACAGATAAAATATAAAATCTCCATATGGACTTCTGCCATTGAAGAAATTAACTGAGGAGAACAACATAATGAGGCTTGAAGCAGAAACATTCAGGAAATACACCACCAAAGTACACTTACATCAATGAGGTCTGACAGGTCATGGATATAATACTTGAATACAGATGCATTGGTGGCTTCCAGAGCCAGCAGATACTCATTCCTTGCTTTAATAGCCTTCAGTTTATTTTCTGTGTATTTTGCTTGGCGCTGAAAAATATACAAATGGATTTTTATTACAAAATAATTAAAATGAGGAAAGCAATTGCCTTGAAAGCAAGAAAAAGTCTGCAAAATCAAGGAACTGTTTTACTTTCTTTTTAACCAAGACTAAGAAATCTTAACACTTTTAGGCAAAATAAATGCATCATATAACAATGACTCAAAGAGCTGTATCATGATGAGACAGGAAAGTAATCTAATCTATAGATGGCCAAAAAATGGCTCATAGGAACACATAAAGTTAATATATCCAATCCTAGAAGCATGTTTGCATCCTGAAGATCCCTGCAGAATTTTATTTGGCTCTGAGATAGACACAGAGGACTGACATCAGCAGGAGGTACTAAAGAGCCAAGTGTGAACAAAGGTCTGATATCCAAATCATCCAAATTACAGGGACAGATCATGTATCACTAGAACTTAATATACCAACTGCACTAAGCAGCTGGAAGCTTAGGCCTGCACACATATTTACATTCCTCTGCCCATAAGAATAGGAAACAGCCCTTCCTGACCTAGCCCAATCAATACTTGAATATTGTATATATGGAACATTAATAATTTAAACTTTCATCATGAAGTTAAAGCTAATTCAATATTTATTGATTGATTTCATTATTTGAAAAAAAATCCAAAGTGGGCAACATTTAAAAATATTTCACAATAAATTAGAAGAAGTAGAATTAAGTCTATATATTTATTAACAATTGAAATCCTAAATACAATGCAGTATAATCCTGAACCAGATGGGACGGCCCAGCAGCATCTGTCTACCCAAATATTTGGTGAAGAGGCTTTAAACTGTCAACAAAGCTTTATGATGTTAGCTGTCAACAGCATCTGAAGCAAAAAGAAATTCCACAGCTGAGACTGTAGAATCAAGAATCCCATTCACAATTTACTGCCTAGCAAATAGCCAATGGATGCAATAACCTTTGATGTCACCTCCAGTAAATCTTCCTAGAAGGGCAAATTACATGTAGTCCTCAAATTATTGGGATCAAGACTGCTATTGTTAAGCGATGAGGTCATATCATGTGATGTCATGTGACCATATCATTTAGTGATGATGATCCAGGCAGTCTCAGATGCTGTTATAATCCCAAGATGTGTGGATCATTAAGCGGGGATTAACAGGAGCCACAGGTAATGAGAGTGACAGTGTCACACAGGGATAGGGAAGGCCCCGTACAAGATGCACACAAGTTGGAGAAGCGGAAGGGTGGGGGCTGCAGTGTGGCACAAGTGAGGGGAGGCTGGAAATGGAGGGCACAGAGTGCAATGTGAGCATAGAAAGGCTCAGGGAAGCCAATGCTGGTGGCTGAAAATGTAGGGAAGCCCAGGGACAGTGAATGCTGATGAGGGCATTGCTTGCAAGAGGAGGGAGGACTGGGAAAGGAAGATGCTTCTCTCTCTCTCTCTC
>JAEANM010000608.1:0-34094 GCA_017656035.1 Myanophis thanlyinensis
ATATAATTTTATTTTATTTATATTGTCCCAATACTCATTTTCATTAAAGTAAAGATTTTCCTGGTACATAGCAATTTAGATGATACTTTAGTTTAAAAGTAATATATTCAAGGAAACATCAATTAACAACCAGGACAAAAAACAGCATACAAACATTTATAATACACTATACAATTAAAATATCTGTAGCTGAAATAAAAGTGTCTTTGGTGAGAAAGCATGTTAAAGTTGCTTCCAGGTATACAAATTTAAGGAAATACATACCCAAATTGGTTTCTACAGATGAAAAGGTTGTTTCCTTTGAAGTCTTATATTCACCTAACCTGAAATACATAAGATTTAAAGACTGGGCAGTTAAGAAATCTTACTTGTAAAGGATGCAACATTGTTTTTGATTGGCAGCAGAAGCTTTTCGGTTATGACCCCACAACTATGAAAATTGTTTTATTTTCAGGTTGGGAGCAACTGAAAACATACTGGCTTTAGAATTTTACTAGGAATTCTGCAATTGGATAGCTTTTACATTTATCATATAACTATATTGCTTAAATAGGATTTGTATTGTATATTATTTCATTATTTGTAATAAATTGCCTCATGAATATTTTCATGAAAGGATAAACTAGAAATATATAAGGGATAAATCAGTAAATAATTAAGATTATTAAAGTAGTATATGTGAAGAAACAGCTATATTATTTAAAAAAACTTGCATGGGTTCCCATTCTATTACAGTGCACACAAGTATAAAAACAGGATAAATATTTTGATCATTTTCTTCTTTCATGCTGTATGTAGACTATGTCAGATTGGTTCGTTTATGAATCCATTGTAAAGAGAGTCAACTTTTGGGTGAAACTAAAGTATTTCACTTTCTTCAGAACTCAGCCTTATACAGTATACTTGTGTATGCAGCGTAATATAAAGTAATATAGGAAAAAACATGACCCCATTTAAAGGTTGATTTGTATAACCAGTACATTCAGTGATTCTAGAATCAGTGTATACACGACTTGTTTGCCTTAATTAAGGTAATTAAGACATATTCAATATTGTAGACACCATTGAATTTTATGGTTTATCAGCATTCAGATTAGAATATTTGTTTTCTATTACCACAATGATTGTGTGACCTATCTAAATTTGAAACATGATAGGCAGCTTTTAATGTAATGTTTTTGTTGTATAAATTTTTATGATCCTTCACTAATAATATAATAATAGTTCAATAGATTGAAACTTACTGGTATAATTCTACTTTATTTCACTTTAACCTATTTATTAATATGTCTGATTTATTAATTAGTGACCAGTTTTCCACTTCTAACTGAACAATTGTTTTAAAGTTTCATTTATTTAATTGGCTTAACTTATAATATAAAATAACATCAAAGATTAGTCTTTTTTAGCTGGTGTATATTGTGCAACCATACTTTTTCTTAAAATTTTGCTGCCTTCTCAAAAGAAACGTTCATTTTATGATGATATTACGATTCATTAGACAAGGAACTTGTGGACTGAAAAACTAATACAAGAAGATTATGCAAGATTTTTAGATAGGTAGAGAGGCTTGTCTCATAGGAATGCTCCTATAATTAGGAATAAACAAACACCAATATTGTGCCTCTCTTTCCTCTTTTTTCTTTTAAAGTTAGTAACAGTAATGTATAATTAGAGAGAAAGTACATTTTGAAAATGTTTGTGCAGGCACCGACCTAGACAAATGCTCTCAGACCTTTACAAACATGCCAAAAGGCAAAGATCAAAGGGGAGACAGAAAAGTATAATTCAGCTATAATTTTTCAAAAAAAGTCACAAACAGGAGTCCAGATTGATCCAATTCAGGAATATAGAAACAGGAACTTAATAGTACCAAGAACAAATGAGAAATTGTAACTCACATTATAGTCAGCCAATAAGATGGATGGAGCATCTAAACTAAGACTCTCACCCCTCCCCTTTCATTTCTGTTTTGATATTATGCTTTATCCTTATCAACAGCAAGTATGAGCTCTTTAGCTCCCACCCAGGAAATCTCTGATCTTACAGTTTTTAACCACAACTTGACACAGACCCCAAAGCAAACTTTGTGGTTAGAAACAATTTCCTTCTATGTGAGTCATCTTACTATTCTATTTTAGATACCACGATTTCTTTACAAGCATTTGAATGCCTGCAAGCACTTGAGTAGGCAGAGGCAAAAGGATCAAGGCACTTTCAAACAGATAGGCGAAGTAGATTGAGATGCACATCAAAAAGAAGGGATACATTAAGGCAACTTTTTAAGTCTGGAGAGGATGTGCCAGTGCCTGATATTTTTTATTCTCATTTTCATTTCACAAGTAAATTCCAATAGGCAAAGCCAAGGTGCCTTGCATCCCACGTGCAATCTTGTGGTTTGCTTTCAATGACTTCCTGAAATCAAAAGGAATAGTACATAGTCCTTGCCATTTTATACAAAAGTGTGTGTGAGAGAGAGGGGGGAGGAGGAGGGAGGAACAAACAGACAGACAGACAGACATTCGCCTGGCATTATATAAGTTTATTTGCAATGCTGGTGGACAGACAAAAGAAACAGCCTGTACAGACTGGTCTGCCGAGAATATATTTCTTAAACGTTGTGTTTTAAGTTTAGGCACGTCTATTGGCAGATTATAACAGGATATTAGACGGATAAGATTTGAAAGAAACGTGACTTAACACTCTTCAAATTAGCTTAAAGGCTAAATCATAATTAAAGTCCGGTAAGCTTCATCCTTCACTACAATATTAAATATTTCCTACGATCCTTCACGCATTACTTGAAGTAAGTCCGAGAGATCTGGAAAAGACGTTAGAGTTGAGCTGTCCGCGCCGGCATCGGAATAGTTTCAAGACTTTTCTTTTGTAGGGGTACGCGGGCAAATTGAATGGGGCTTCCCGGATTGCTCTCTGTAGATCAGTCGTTAAAATCCCAGGAATATTCGGAGGAAATGCGAGGGAACCGAAGGCATTTCTAAGTTGCCCATTGCCCAGGTGGGTAGCAAGGTGCTTTCCCGGAGCTCAGTGGCGTTTATAAAGTTGGCTACGGTTTTCTTTTTACATTGAAACATGCACTCACCGCCTCTCCCCCCCAGTCTCATCCAGAACTACTTCTGGGGATCCAGAAATTTCTTCGCAGAATTTCCTCAGCTTCAAATGCTTCCCCGCGTTAGTGACTTTGTCAGGAAGACTTCGGCGGTCGTCAGATTCCAGGACACTGGGCTTTTTGGGGGGTGGGGGGGGAGTAACTTGAAGTTTGCTTTTCCCCAACTGGGAGGCTCTTCTTCCTCCTCCTCCTGTTCCACCCCCTCCTTTAAGGGTCTCCATTTCACCACCGGGGTAGGATATCGTTTCAGACTTATTTCACCTCTCATGGCCAGCACTCAAAACTTGCATACTATTTTGAATTAAACGAGTTGGCAAGCCTACAACTTTTGCTCTCGGATTATTAGACAACTGTAGCGTTTAGCGTACTGGCGAAGGGATGGTGGTGGTTAAAATTGCATGTTCTGCGCTTGTATTTTGTATGTGTGCACGCGCCTATGTATGTACGTATGCTTGAAAACCTTACACTGTACTCCTATCTATTTCTGTTTTTCTTCTCTGAAAAGGTAATATATGGTATGAGCGATTTTTTTCTTTAGTTACCCAGCCAGTGAAGTAGTGACGAACTTGAATCTACTACCGCTGCCACAAGTCAGAACCGAACAATATAATTAAACCTAAAAACAGTTTATTTTCTCTCTTCGTTTGCTCTGCTGAACTTCTACCATACCTCAAGCAGTAGTATTTTCCCTCACCACTATCCCTTTTCCGTTTATTTCTAACATCGAATCTGAATAAGAGTTCTGTGAATCTCGGAAACTAGTTCCCTGCTCTGTAGCATATGTCATTCTCCAGAAAGTTTCCGGCCCCTTCTTTTTCTGATGGTCTTCAAACGGGAAAAAGCCCGAGGAGGAGTGGGGGGGGGGCAAAGTGGAAATACGAAGTGGAAAGTCCGTCTTTCAAAGGCATTGCAGTGATGTGGAACAACTTTAAACCTATTTGCTTAGATGTTAGTCTTTGTTCTCAAATTAATGGGGTTAGTTACCCATTACAGCCTGCGTAATAAAAACGAGGAAAGGTGCTTTGTTTTTCAAGATGACGTGCGTTGAAAAGGCATAGAGGCTACTCAGGAGGCTGAAGGTGAGAAAAATACGGAGTGCAGTTTGTTTTTGTTGGGACGGAGAGGGAGGACGCAACTTGAGAAGCGGCGGTCAACTAAATTACAACTGACTTATTTTATTTATTTATTTATTTATTTAATTCAATTTATATACCGCCCCCTCTCCCGCAGGACTCGGTCTGTAGTAAGCGGCTGCCCAGTTTCATTGGGTCGCAGCTTCGCTATTTCAGAAGAAAATACTTTCTAACCACTTTGTTAGGACGAGGAGCAAACTTGTCAGGGCACACCCACCAAATCAAGCCACTCTTGAGCCAGCAACATTCCTGTTGAATTCGCGACCAACTTGTGTTCTGGAGACCAGCCACGTCAGGAAGGGATTGGCCGTTACCTCTCTCTAGTCTAGGATATTGTTTCCAAACGCGACCTGGCATTCCCCCAAGGCTTCCCATTCAAGTACCAACCAGGCCCAACTTCGCTTATTTTCCTAGCCCAGAAAGGCAGCCGAGTTCACGGCAGGGATACTTCACTTCGCTCATTCCAGCTCATCCGCATTTTTTTTTTTCAAACGGAGAGTTCGTGCGAACAGCGCCAGGCAATACGGTAGGGAATGAGGTAAAAGCTGCGGTCCCTTTTGCTACACCTCTGCACTTGGCAAGTAAACGTAAATTAATTTCCCTCTTAGTTGGGACCAAGTCTCGCTGAACCCGTGGACCTTATTTTTGAATAGACTTCCATGAAGCCGCTTTGTTAAGTCCCGGCTTCGTTAGAACGGAGCGCGAAGTGCGCGGAGGACTCGCTGCCTTAATTACAGCCCACTTTTTTGCTTCACCAATCTCTCGGGAAACGTTTGTTCTCCTACCCCGGCTATAATAACTCAGCTGACCTAACATGCCCAGCCTATGTAAGAGTCCAGGCGAGGGGAATTGAAGTCTAAACGTTAGACTAAAAAAAAAAAAAAAAAAGTACTGGCGAACAATAGCAGAGCTCCTTCCCTCGCCCTGAGAAAACCGAGTCAACTGAAAACATTTAGCCCACTCATTCCCTTTCTTCTCTTTAGGACGTACAAATCAAATTACGGGGGAGGGGGGGAAACCACACGAAGAAGCACCAGCCTCGTGTCCTAATAGAAAGCGGCGCATTCAACCCCCCCCCTTCTATTTTTTTGAGTGTCGGCGATTGTGGGCGAATATATAATGAAGCGGTCTAAGTTCATTAGTGTTTGCAATCAGCGGCACGCAGACACCCTCATCAGGGCAGAAAGCTGCGAAGAGCCATTCATCAGTGTGAAGTGTTGTTCATGGGTGACCCCTAAATCATGGCACTAGTAGTAGATGCACTGATTGGACACAGCATGAGAGACTCAGCACTTTGTATTAACCAACAGAGGTGGCGGGGATGAGAATGGGGGGCGACGGGAAAGTGGTTCAGTCCAAATGACAGGCGGAGGCAACGAAAGAGGCGACGCGGCGCACAAAACTTAGGCGGGGAGAGCAGTTGCGAGCTTGCCAAATGCCGAAGCAGAGGAGCCGAGAATTATAAATGGCCAAGTCCATTCTTCACTGCCCGCGCTGGGGAGGTGGTTCTCCCCGCGCTTTATGGTAGGCGCCTCTCTCCTGCGTGTGCGCCTCTCTTGCTCCCTAATAAGGGAGGCCGGGGCTGAAGCGACCGCCGCCGAGCCCACTCTCCCTTCGGGGTATTTCCCCCCCCCCCCACAAGCTTAGATTCGCCTGGCTGCCGCTGCTCCTCCCTCCCGGCTTCTGCGTGCACTT
Source organism: Myanophis thanlyinensis (assembly GCA_017656035.1). NCBI lineage: Eukaryota > Metazoa > Chordata > Lepidosauria > Squamata > Homalopsidae > Myanophis > Myanophis thanlyinensis. The sequence goes on from JAEANM010000608.1 coordinate 5,956, forward strand.
TATTGGGGGGCCGCGCCGTTCCTTTCCACCCTTTCCTTTCTTTGGAGGACGAGCGAAAATAATAACAGTGACAACCACACTAAACTCTCGAGTCGGGGGAAGGGACGCAGTTCTGGAAGCTGCGGAGTGTGAATTCCCAAGGAGATTCTTCTCCCCCTCGCCCGGCAGGACCGGGCACGGAACTTGCAACGCTTCTTCTCTCTTTTTCCTCCCACCCCGCTCCTGCCCTTCCCGTACGAGTCGGTGGGCCAAGCGGGCGGTGCTGCCGTTCGCCCCGGCGCTCTTGGGCTGACTGAAGAGAGAGGAGGAGGAGGGAAAGTCCAAGTTGAGGCGCCTCGGTAAGTGGCTCCGTCTCGCGCTCTTTGTCGGTCCTAGTGCCCGCGGGCCCCTCTGAGAACCCGAGGGGTTGTGGCGAATAGCCCGGGTGGTGGTGGTCGGGAGGGGGGTTCGAGGGACGCCCGGGCTGCTCTTTCTAACCTTGCCCAGTTCTCTGACCTAAAATCCAGTCTGCTTGGTGGAGCTTTAGCCGCGATCTGCCTCAGGTAGGGCTTCCTTCTCTCTGGAGTTGCCTGGAAACTTTTATCTCTCTCTCTCTCTCTCTCTCCCGCTTTTCTTGGGCTTTTGTGCCGAGGCTCTTTGCCGGCGTCAGGACTGCTGAGAGGATTCAGTCCTTGTCCCAAAGAAAAGGGGGAGAAATGAGGGTGGAGTTGGGGGATTGGCTGCGGACGGGTGGGTGGGTGGGTGGGTGGGAAGTAGCGTCCCCCTGCTTCGTCCTCTTGGTTGGTATCAGACCTGCTCGGCGAGAGGGATTGCCAGGACCTATAGAAAAGTATAGGATCTGGTCTGAAATGGAAACGGAAGGACTCCAAAGAAACGACGGCGGGGAGTGTTGGAGAGGTCGCTAATTCAACTTGATCTCCTTAACTTCCTAGAGTGAGGGAGCAACACTGACATGGCCGGACGGACCCATCTGTTGAAATCCGCGGTGCTTTTGTTACTCCATCGGTGTTCCAGGTCTCAGTCGGAGGATTTGGCGCTTTAAGATTCAGCAGGTTGCCCTTTGCTGGCGAACTGAGCTGCTCCAGATGCCCCGCGCGTTACTTAACCGAAGCGTTTCCTTCTCAGCCTGATCTAGCCTAGTTTTCAGAGCTGTTGGGCTGTTCCACATAATGACAGTACGAATGTGACTGCTGTAGCATTTATATCCTGTTTGCCTTCACCCCCAGTTTATCAATTCGGATGTTCGGGTATGAAGGTTTGTAAAAGCCTGTTTTGCTTTCAACTTGTGTAGAGATGTGTGTGTGTGTGTGTGTGTATACATTATGGTGAGGTTTGATTCTGTTCTTACCTTAAGAAAATGTGTCAAACCTTTTTAGAGGGCACGGAATCACTGGATAGGTTATTCATTTTCCAAAATTAAACATTTGTAGTTTTTAATCTAGTTTTTCTGTACTTCCCTGATCAAACACAAAAGTGTATTTATCTATTGAATATATGGATTATCTCTGCAATATTTATTTGCATCAAACTTCATAAATTTGCTATAATTAACAGATTGTTAACTTTCAATTATGCAGCATAAGAAACGTAAAAGTTTGTAATAAAATCATAAATTAAAAGATACCTATATATAAATATGGATATCTAATTCCTGACTGTTGTTGCTGTTTGCAGAATTCCAGTCACCTGATCTTATTGTGCTTTGCTATATGTTCAGGTTATATTTTATATATTTATATACACACACCTTAATAAATTTATATTTACACACACACACACACATTAATAAGTGAGGTTAACTTCTGAGATTTGAATTGTCAGAATGTTTGCTTTTCTAGCCAAACATCTGCTATTCTAATATGAACGTGAATATTCTATTGACTGAAGAAACACGTTCAGTTAAAGCTGTTTCTTTAAACTTTGAACAGTAGTTTAAAATCTAATGTCAGTGTATATATTTAGGTAGATTTATTGTTAAAGCCATTAGGCCATAGTAGGAATTCTTAAAAGATGTGTATACAACCTACCTCAGTACCTAGATAACCTTAAGGTTACTCTGTTTCATGTGTAAAAGAAGAGTGATTACTCAGCTTATGTCCATGTGCAAGAAACTGAATTGATTAGAGTGAACTCTGTGGTGTCCATTGGAATGGTGTATATTACTTGGCTTAATTTGAAATACATGTGTAAGTATAAACAAAGTTAGACTGAGTGTAACTTTTGTATATTAGAAAACAGGAAATATTCTTGAATGTGTTTTATAGACTATATAGGGAACAGTATAGTTAAGGGTTATGTGTAAGGAAATATTGAAAAAAGTACCAATTCTGAATCTTTAGCTGTTTATTTTGGAAGAATTTTCCTCCAAATGTTTGCATTTGAAAATAATAGGTTGAATAAGGAAATGATGTATATATCTAGCAATGGAGAGATTAGGACTAATGTTGCAGGAGTACCCATAATACAGTTAGTAAGGTATTAATATTCCATTCAATTTTTAATCAGATTAGAGTTATTGTTGCTTAAAGATTAAAAAAACTGGTTGGAACTAATGTACCCAGACAGGTTTGTTTGTTTTTTAAATCACAAGTGAATTAAAAGAATATTGAGATTTTTAAAAGCTTATTGGCTGCCATATTTAGCATCACCCCAAAAAAGTAAACATGGAGTTAAATGTTATAATGCAAAGATATATGGTGGGGGGAGTAATCAGTGTATTCTGTCCTAAGCATAAACCAAGATGCCTGTTTTGTCAATGTATAAGTCAAGTCTGATACATGATTTGGGAAAAGAAGGCCTTATATATGGATACTACTTTGAAATGTATAGATGATAAACCAAACAAATATTTAACTTAGCTTTAGGAAAAGCTATTGAACTATGATTCTTTGGAAAAATGCTTAAGGTATTGTTACCACAGTTACTCTCCTGCTGTTTTCAATAGAATTAGATAAAAACAGTACAATATTTTTAACGTGGCAGAAAAATGCTGAGATTTTTGCAAGCAATTGAATGTTGAGAATTTTTATGAGATGTATTATAGCTTTTTATCACTAATATATTAGAGAAACAATATTTGCACAAAAAATAAACTTCATAAATCTTGATGTTTTTGTTTTCTTCCACTCACTGTTTCTATAAAGTTTATTTTAATAGATGTAGCTATATAAAGATTCTTAACATATAAGATTGAGAAAAGTAGCATCTATAATTAAGTTAAAGTATGCTATCTTTTATAAAAGATAGGTATACCACATCTTTAAAATAATTCTAAATTTTTATTTCAAAAAATTGAATTATCTTAGTTATATGTGACATTTAAAAAGGCAACTTAATATTCAACACAATACAATTTTTAGTGTTTTATATATATATATATCAGTACTATTTAGTGAAATCTATTTTTGACAATTTTTCAGAAATTATTAAAAGTTGTATTTGGATTGTCAACTACATTTTTAAGAAGTTGGTTTTGAAAGTTGCTAAATATTGACAGAATAGAAAGCCTAGCATTTTTTTCTAGTTTGAAAAACTATGTTTTAAAATGCGATTTACTTTTAATATTTCTGTTATTTTTTTATTAATAGAGATGGAAACTTCTGAATAATAGTATAATGAAAACATTTCAGATACATTGTTTTACAACATAAAAGTAAACACCTTTTATGCTAAATTAATTTGTATAATAGCAAAGTTGTTACATTTTGAAGTCATTTCTTTCAAAACAGGTGTTAAAGACTAGGATTTTTTTCAGACTGCTGGGTCATGTAACTCTCATCTTACTGGAATCTTAAGTGTCATAGAAAAACTGGGAAAATAGGTTTTTTTTTAGAAAGAACAGTTTGTTTAATATTTGTTTAAGTTGATATTTAATTCACAATTAAGCTGATTTATTAAGCCAAACATCATCAGTTTAACAAACTGATAATCTGATTATGCACTTACACTTATCACAAAATAAACATTCCAAGAATAATATAAAAGTAGCAATTGAACTCACCTGTTATTCATGTTAACTATTTCCACACTACATTGCAGTATTGGTAGACATTGTGTAGCAGTGAAAAGGTATAGTTTTGTTATTCTTTCCTAGAAACAGTAAGGATAGTTGATGTTCTCATTCCTGCTGTGAAATTTGCATATTTCTTCTTTCTCTCTGTTCTTGTCTCAGCTCTGGCAGTACTTGGTTACAAATAATATTTTAATTATTTTGGTAACTATACACAATTCATTTAAAATATGCTTTTCGGGAAAGATTAAAGGCCATATATTTAAAAATAAATCAAAGGGTATAATGCTATAGTTCTAACAAAGCAGATATTTAAATGTTTCTAAATATGAGTCTTTTCAGTCATGTAGTATAGGATATTTTATATATGTTGAGGTATAATTTTTTAGATCTGAGTCTCAGAATTTTTTATTTTGAAAACTGCAGTTTACTTTATATAGACCATATAGATATTAAAGCAGTAAAATGGATCCTGACTGACTTCTTCAGAACCCAGTATTTCAATAGAAAATAGGTATATAATAAATACGTAGCATTGCTTTGTCTTTTCATATTGAATATGTGTGTGTGTTTTCATTCTATAGTTTATACTTAAAAATATTGAGGCTATTGAAATATCTAAAAAAGGAATAGCTTAAAAGTATATAGTTAACTATATTTTTGTACAGAAACAATTAAGCTGATCACAGAAATCTAACTTATTTTCTGTGTGAATATCAAGAAACAGGGAGGGAAAGAAATCTTTACAGTTATGCATTTTTTAAGACACAAACTCAGAAGACAGGTTGAAAATGTTACTCCAAATGTTATTTCTTTCATTACTTCAGCGTCCTAAGTTCTATTAATTAGCATTCATATTCTATAGGATTGTAAAGCTGAAAAAAAGTGATTAAATTCAGACTTGATACATAAAAACAACCACTTATATTAATATTCCTGAAAGAACTTAAAACTAAGTATACTGTTTGCATTATCTGAATTAATTGTAAAGGCATATACTTCTGTTCATTTTTGTATTTTATGTTACAAGGAAATACAACTGATAAAAATACAGCAAAATATCTATATGAACAAAGGTTCTTTTAAAATTAAAATTTGTAACTGAATAACCCAGAATTTATTTAATAAGCCATGTGTTTTTGATTCTTTTCTATAATTACAGTACTAAAATTTAAGTGTGCAATGTAAACATGTATTATTATCTTACTTGAATTTCTAGTTTGAAGATATGTTGTTTTTTGGAAGACTGTTTTAACTCATATTGATATAAATTGAGAATATATATCAATAGTGACGGGTGTAATCTTCATTTGAAAAAGTGAAATTACTTGTACTGTTTTTGGAAGATTATAGTTTGTGTCATAAATATTATATAAAATTCCCACAGTTCTATAACATTTCTTGTTTGTTCGTAAGTCTCTTTCAAAATATTAATAAAGCGCACACTAAGCTATCATATAAAGAAGAGGCTACTTTTTTTCAGAACCTTACTTAAAAAACCCCAACAACTCAGTTTTGTTGATTTCTCAAAAAAATCCTATACTATACTTATTATAATGTTAAGATTGTAATCTGCTACATACCTTTCTGGGGGTAAGTATCTTTCAATTAAACTAGCATTACGTTTGAGTAGACATACACAGGAATGCTTTATTAAATAATGAAACAACCCTAATATTTGCCTATCTCCCTCGTTTCTCCCATTTTGCCAAGCTGTGTAAATAGTTTTATTCAGCTTTTGATGTTTAATGATGTTGGCCTATTACTATTTATTTTTTAGGTTTTTATAATTTTGAGAAGGAAATTGTACTTTGAGCTGGTCTGGTTTATTGTATGATGTTTTTATACATCTGGAATACAGGCAATGCAAAAATACTATAAATAAACACAACCTATGTAAAGTGATGAAAAGTTCTGTGAATCAAGCACAAGGAAGAATTTCTTTATAAAATATTTAATAATTAAAGAATATAATGGATTTAAGGTGAAGAATATATTTAACGCCAAATAATTTAAGCAGATTTTGTTTACTATGCCATATTAAATTTAATAGGTATTAGTTCTAAATAAATGTTTGGATTCTTGAGGATATTCTTTAAATATTGTTGGGTTTGCCATATAATGGCTACAATAAAATTTAATATCCATTGGTTATAACAAGATATAGTAGAACTGTAGCTATGGGAGTTGAGAGTCAGCTTTTCTGAGGCTAGATGTTAGGTGTGTCAGCAATTGCCACCCAGCATCAAAGCTGAGAAGTTAAACCACAGGGAAGCTAGAAAAAACAAATGCTGGACTTGATAGAAATTAGTGTATGACACTTTCATGTTGATTGAGGGTCATCAACTGTTTTATAAGTTTTTCCTGATTCTTATCTAACCATATTGTGTTGTGTGCTAAATAGTCATACTGAATGCAAGCTGGACTTCTAATCAAACAATATCAGGAAAGCGATGAATTGAATAATAACCATATATGCCAGTGATACTGAACATATGTATTTAATAGGGTGTAAGTTACAGTTGGGTTATAAAGTATTGTTGCTGTTGCATATACATTGTGAGTTTTAAAATTAGAGTATGTAAATGAAAAGATCACTGTTTTATTTACCATTTGTTTTGTGAAGTAATGTAAGGAAACAAAGTTTTCAAATCAAGTTCTATTTTTTGTATAAAATCAATTCTGTGTGAGAAATTTTTTTGTTCCTTAGATAGTAAAATGGATGTATATTTATGTATGTAGTGGTTTATAGAATGAACACTGAACCAAGAAGAGTTGGTTCAGTTTATATGTTGAGTTATTGGTGGCCTTCGTCATTAAATCACATCATCCATATTATGTTTATAATAATAATAACCCTGTTTTTTAAAGTAAGACTTTAACAGAATTTTCTAGTGGGAATCACCCTACCGTCACTAGTAGGGCATCAAATTTTAGATAGTCCTAATGGATAGCATATGCATAATATAGGTTTTGACATTATGGGATACCACTTTTTTCATTTCAAAGTTGACTTTGTGGATTGTATTTATTGTATTGCTTTTTCATTTCCAAGTATCCAATACAAGTCATTAGGGCAATGCTATATGACACTGTAGATTTTAAAGTAAACATAGTGAATTTTAAAGTTTAAACGTTATGAGGAATTGTTTTTACACAAATTATTCAACAGAATAAGTTTAAGGGTTTTTTTTTGTGTGTTTTAAAAATATTAATATTTTAATTTCATTTAGAAATTAGAAGAAATATGTGGTGCTTTATTAATCACCAAAATTGGTTGAATTTTATTGTTAGAAGACAAATAACAAACTTAGCAAATGCTTTGGTAACTGTTGCTAAATTGTAATTTCAGGACAGTCAGAATATTTTCTTAAATTTATAATCTGGTAATGGTGAATTTTAAACACTGAAAACAATGTGTCACTAATTCCTCAAAAGTGAACATTTATTTTAATAGTTATATGCCCAAATATGTTGACATTTATATTAAATTGCAATTTATTGACCAGTTAATTTAGGAGTTTAAACATATTTATTCAGCAAAGTATTCTTGAATTTTACAGTTACTAAAATACAGATTTAGCTACCAGTAGTCTTCCCTAGTCTATAATTTGTGTGTTGTCTAAACATTCAGCATGAAAATAAAATCCAGTAGAATTGTTCTAATTTTCCTAAATAGCTTTAAATAGATATTGATATTATAATTTAAGATACAATTGGATATAGACATAAAATTGCTACATTGTAGTTATTTTGATGTAGTCAGTTATGTTTTTTACAAATCATTAATAGTTAATACAAGCTTCCTTTATTGTTGCAATGAAATCAGAAATCAAATATCTTTTAAAACATTAACATGTAATAAGTATTTTATTTATCAAAACTAAGATTGAAACCAGTTGCTTCTCTTTAAATCATATTTTTGATGATTCATTAGTATTGTTAAAATTTAATTGAGATAAGGATTATCATTGCATACAATGTTCTATGACATATTGCAGTAGAAATTCAGTATAGTCAGGTTCATCTTATAGTCTAATTTTGGGTGGAGTGATGGAGGAGGAGGAGAACCAATTTGAAGTTCTTTTATTTAACAGGCATCCTATCACACACTATACAACATGCAGTCACTTGGTTGGTGCATATGGCAAGTAACATTGAAAATTTAGACAGTGGAACCATTATAAACTGCTCTTTCACCATCTATCTTGATTATTATTTTGTAATATGAAAAACAAGGCTAAAATTTTATAGAAAAGATTATAGTATTAGGACTTCAGGTGAGGTTTTGCTTTTAGTTTTCTTTTATCTATGGTAGTTTAATAAAAAGTTGTTAATTTATCAGATTAAGTTGTGTAAATTTTATGTTTAGTGTGACTTAATATGTATTAATATGATAATGGGAAACAGTTCACAGGAATCTGGTCTTTGTACAATATTTTGTAATTTTGAATTTCTTTGAAGCAATTATATAGGTTCTTAAGCTAAGTGACAAAATGGGATTTTGTCATTGATATACAGTTAATATATGAAGACATATCCATACTATCATTAATGATATATTTCTTTATTTCTATTTTTGTATAAATCTTTGTATTCAAGAAAATTGTGTTAATTTTGATAGTTAATGGAAGCTAAAGACATCATATAATTTATCTTTTGAGAAGGTATTCTTTTTCATTTTAAATTGCCTAATTAAAATACATATTAGAATTTTGTTGATGTTTGTTCAGAACTGACTTCCTATGATCAGTAATAATGTACCTTACAGAATTAAATCCATTTGAACTTGCTACCATTGCCACTGAATATTTTTTCAAGTGTAGGTAATAAATTCTAACACGTCTATGAATTCCAAATTTTATTATGCTCTAATAAGTAATGATGTAAATAATTTCAAAATCTTAAAATTTTAATGATTTTTTTTATTTATTAAATGGAAAAGTGAATTTTTTGTGATAAGCTAAATGAGAGTCGCAAGATCTTGAAAATGCTAAGTTCATAGAACTTTATAGTACAGGATATTGTATCCATTTGTAATGTCTGAAATGGAAAACCTTTAAATAATGGAATCATTGAATCTAGTATAAGATGGATAATTTTTGTTATGTTTTGTACATGTTATCATCAAACTTGCATTCATCTATTGAAAATATTTATTATAATTAAATGTGGCAGCATAAACATTCGTAGCTTGTGAATGAAAAATTTTCTTAATATATTTATACACAGAAAGAGACAAATGTACACATATCCTTGAACTATAATAACTTATAACGATACTTCTAAAGCTTTGTTGTGGCTGAAAATATTTTAATAGTGACCTTCATAATGGCTTACAATGTTTCATAGAATAAATGTTCTGCAGGAAGTCATGTCCATGATATTTTAATTAGAGAAAAATTGAGTAAAGAACATGAGAGTTTTTAGATGTACTTTTATTGTATCCTTTTAGTTTCATCTTTTGCAGCAGGTAAAAGCAGGCAGCAAGCAAGCAGATAAATGTCTTTATCCTATCACTGCACTGTAAAAAATAATCTGTCGGTTTGGTAACAATTATGGCAGGATAAATCTACAATTTTTTTATTAAGAATATTATTTTGGTGGGGGTTTTTTGTCTTTATGATTAGATTGATTTAGTTCAGATTTTTATGTCTTAGTTATTACTTGTGCTTAACTGAGATGCAACTAAACTATATTTCTGCTACTTGTTTTAAATGTGAACTGGGATATTTTAACATAAAATAACTTATTAGGGAATTATGTATTGTGTCTTATGTTCTGATATAGTATAATGATAAAGTGCAGTCTTATGCAGGTTTCATAAATTTGTTTCCCAATAAGAATTCTTCTTTTTTAAAGCATTCTTTGTAGCACATATATGAGTAATGTAATTAAGTCATATAGTTTTCTACCTTGAAGTATAAAAAAAGAATAAGTTTATTATATGTACCGAGTTATTTCCATTCTTTATCTTGATTAAGTTGATTCTACATATATGCCGCAAAAGGCTTTGTTTTGCTGAATTGGCATAAGTCAACTTCTAACCAATAGTGACTGCACTATTTATATTAATTCCTGCTGCTATAGTTCCATGAGAATAATGTCCTAGAAAATATATTACTGAATAGTAGCTTCATAAATGGACTAAAGGGAAATTTCTGGGATTAAGATTCTGAGTCACAGAAATATAGGCCATTTTTTTTCTTGCAAAAAATGCACTAATTTTATTGAATTTTTAATATAGGTGATTTGTAGAAACATTTCCGTTCCTTACAGTAATACAGGAAAAATAATAATTCATTTAAAACTAATGATATCAAACTGATATATATTCAAGGAGATTTCAAAAAGGAAATGGGTATGATAAATAGCTAAAATGTATTGAGTGCTATAACTCTGTTGTAATATCTTGGTAGAATACTGAGTGCCAGTACATTTTTGTAAATAGCTATGCTGAAAATATCTTGAAGAGATTTAGTAAAGTATCTGAACTGAAGAAATACCTCAGTTTAGTTATCAAGACAGTAGGCCTACCCTGCTATTATACAGAAAAAAGAGATTGTGCCAGGTAACTGATTTAAGTAAATATTTTTCTCTGCATGAGTATTGATCTCAGTATTATGGAAGATGAAATCTCCAGAAACCAACTTATTACTAACATTGGTTTCATTTTAGAAATATGTAGATATATTATTGATTGATTAGTTTTATAACCATATTAAAAAATAAAAGTAAAATGCAAGGTCTATTTTCAAAATGAAATAGAGAGAATATGATAAAATATAGATGTGTTAAATGCAAACAGTCAATATTCAGATAGTCAAATACATTGCCTTTACACAATACCCCAATCTGTTTAATGTAACAGATTCTTTGCTGAACTGCCTTCTGCATAAACTTACTGTAGCTGTTCTGTTAACAATGTATATGTTAGAGTCCTGGAGGAAATTGGACAATCTATGGCTCAAATTATTTTGTTAGGAAGTACTTTTTAGTCATCTAGTTTAAATCATTTTTATTTGACCAATAATTCCATACCTAGAATTTGGCTGCTCTGAGTTTGTAGTGAGTTCCCAAATCTTCAGATGCAGCTTTATATACAGTTACCAAACGTGTCCAAGCTGTGATTCAGTAAGCTAGTAGTACCTCATATTATGGAAGGCATTTCAGCTTTTAAAGCCTATTTGGGAATGGAATATGCCATTTCCCCTAGGTAGTATTATCTGGGAAAAAATGATGCACTGGCCAAGTTCCCAGATTTTTTTTTTTAAATTCACAAGGAATAAGCTGGTACATTCAGCTTTTCCAGATAAGTCTTAACCCACTCAACAGGAAAAATAAAACAGGTTATTCTTTTATTTAAACCCCTAGGCATTCAGGAGGGATTTTCTGGGAGCCACAGAAGTATTGACAGGATACTTAGGGCATACTGGCTATTCATTTTGAAAATGTACCATAAGAAGTTGGGTACTATTTTTGTTGTCTATGAAACATTCTAGATCTATCAGTCAAAATATTATTCAGAAATAATTCTTAAGTGTTTGTTTGAATGAAAATATTTATTTAAATTCATACATTTTTAAATTCAGTCTAGCAGATTGGGTATGCTGCTGATCCCGTCAGCTAAAGAATGTCAACTGGCAAGTATTAGAAGATGGGACATATGTGCCATAGCCTCTGCATTGTGAGATATCTTCCACTCAGAGATTAGAATGGCCTCAAACTTGTTGCCCTTTCATAAGGCTTTACAAGCCTTTACGGTATTCCCGAGCTTAGGATGCTCTGTGTGTTGAAGGCCTCATTTCTTGGCTTTACAATTAACTGTCCAAGTATCTTGGCTATGTGTATATTTCTTTTGGTTATTTATTATTTTATTTGCTTTATAGTTTGAAATTGTATCAGGGTCATTGATTGAGATGGGTGGCTGTAGAAGTTGTATTAGTTAAAAAATAAAAGTTACTACTAAAACAAATCATATATCTTTTTAATTAGTGTGAGAATACAGTGAGTTAGTTTGGGTGACTTAAAATTTCTGGCAGGATTTTCAGCTTTGGAAACTGAAAGCTCAATTTATTATTTTGGAAACTGAAAGCAACCCAGTTTCAACAAGCTTCAAAAGAGATTGTCAATATAGATGTGAAATGGGTCTGCTATCCAAAAATACAAGGTTTTGGCCATAAGCGTATGAAATTCATGTTTTTATTTTTGCATGTGATAATTTTGTATGTGGCTATTTTATTTAAAAGAAGTATTTAGAAATGAGTACTGTTTACTTTGTAGGGTTTATCCTTAAGGTAAGTATCCATAAATTAGGAGCTTCAAAAATTCTTACTTATATTTAAATTAGTATATAGAGTATTATATACTTAATATAAGCAGAATTTTGTTTCAAGAGCTCTTGTGGAAGGGATATATATTGGATTATTGTAGGTAAAAGATATCCACAATAATTTATTAGATACAATTTTATACCAAGGGTCCGTCTATTTGTTTTAAAGTGCCGCATAGTTGGGTAAAAAAGTTCTGCCTTTTTAAATCTCTATTTCTCACAAAAATTTCATTTCTATCTACACAAAGTTCTGAACAAATTTCAATTGAATTTTTAATGTGTGTTTGATTTCAGTCACAATTTATCCTACATGTTAATCTTACAATATTGTATGTATGTATGTATGTATTATAAACTTTTTAGTTCGGGTTTGAGCTTCTAGATGAAAGTTTAAGGGTTATCTTAAATTATATTAAGTTATTCTTTTGTTTATATTCATCATCAGTATTCTTTTGTTTATAGTTTTATCAAATGTCTGGTCCAAGAATTGCTGTTAGAACGAATATATGATTTTAATCTGTCCTAATATTGTTACTGAATAATAATAATTTCAAATTAAATAAATTTCCTATTTGTATGACATTAAGGTATTAAAGACTATAAAAACTTATTACACTAATATATAGAGCAAAAAAGAATTGGTTTTAAGCCACCATTCTGGAATGCAAATAGATGCTATATTTTTCTATAAGTTATCCAAATACCATATAGTTGGCTAGTATGAGGGTTTTAAAAGGTAAACACATATTTGCAAGGCTCACATCAGATTAATAAGCATACTTTAAATACAATAATATTTAAAGTGGCCTAGAGTGACCCGAGCCAAATAGCATGGTCGGTATGAGATCTGGTAGTGTCTTCTTTCCTACTGTTGTAAGATTAGACGTGATCTTATTGGCTGTTTTCTCTATAAATCAGGGTACAGCAAGAATACACTGGATGTAAAGTTTTCACTTCCATCTTCATTTTTCCATAATATTGAGTATATTTATTTCACATAAAAAGAGCCCTGATGGTACAGTAGTTAGAATGCAGTATCACAGACAAAACACTGTCCATAGCCTGTTGTTGGACCTGAGGGACTGAAGGTTGTCTCAACATTCCATCTTTCTGAGGTCAGTAAAATGAAGACCCAGATTGTTGGAGCAACATGCTGACATTGTAAACTGCTCAGAGAGTGATGTAAAGCACTGGGGGAGGGTATATAAATCTAACTGCTATAGCTATTGCTATTAAAATAGAAATATAAATATGTTCTTGAACAAAATCTAAACAATGGTTGCATAGTCCATATTTATAAACAACGTCTTGGAATTTTAATATCACTGTACAGTATTCAATCAGTGCCTTTCAGGCTGTGATAGTACTAGAGATTTTATCTCTTCTAAATTCCTGGCAATATTTCTTTTTTAAAAATGAATATTAATGTGCATGGCTTATCTGTAAATAAATAGGAAGGTAAAATTCAGCAGATTATTTTTTGTATGTTCAAAATGTAATTTTAGAAGTTCTAGGAATGGAGTTCTAGAAGTTCTAGAAGCTATACATTAAACATGTTAGAAAATAATGTGTGTATGTGTTAAAATATTTAATATAACTTCAAATCAAATTGAAAGTCCACCATATGAAATGTGTTAACATAAATGGATTAATAATTTTTCCAGTTGTGTAAAAATACAATATTCAGTTACTTGGTAGCTAGTGAGATGCATAATATCATATAGTAAAATTCCCAAAAAGAAGTATTTAGAAACATATTCTACCTTTGATAATGGAGATGAAGTTTAAATAGTTACAACATATGCTTTTAACTAAATATATATTTTATTTAAATCATATTTTTAAAGTTAAGGTTATCTTTAAATATTTACATAAACTGATTTGTAAAAATAATTGAACATTCCCAAGCCTAACTCCTGATTGTATTGTGTTTGGTCATATACAATTGAAAACTTATTTAACAAATCTAGTAAAGGACTATTCCTTAGAAGTACAAAATAAAGAAGATGAGTAAATACAGAATTTGATATGACAGAATGGTATAATTTAAAAGCTAGTGATAGTGACCATTCTTCTTCTGGCCTGTCAATTCAAAAATACTCTGTAAAGATTTACAGCAATTCATTGAACTGTTTCATATTATAATTAGCTTGTGTGTATGTATGTGCTTGCTTGGTATTAAGTTATCGCTTCAAAATACATTTCAAACAATAAAAAAGTAATTGCTTTATATGTATCTCCCAAAAAAAATATGAAATCTGCATCTCTCTGTGTATTTACATATAAACAGGCAGGGTGTAGAAAAAGTAGAAATGTGGAAAATGACGACCAAAAAATGAATCAAAGCATCGGCATTCAAGTTTTATCTAATATCAAGAAAGCACTTTAAAAGATTAAAGCTTGCTGTGTAATAAATAAATTGTGATTTTGGCTATTAAATACTATTGCAAATTGATAATTTTCACAAATTTGATTTAAATTGAATTTGCACTAATAATACATCTGAAATAATAATCCTATTCCTCAACAGTTTGTCTAATTTCCTTTCAAAGATATCCAAGATGAACATTTATGCTTTCTTATAGTGTTTTGCCCTAATTATTTTGGTTGTTCTCCCTTTTCAAAATTTGCAATGTTTGTTTATATATCCATTATACTTCTATCATTCCAAATGCAACAAAAAACAAACATAGAAATAAAAAACTTCATAAAGTAACACAAAGCAAAGCACTTTATAATACACAAAACTAATTCCCTTCACTGTTGCAGAAGATGTGTGCTTTAATTACTCTTCAGAAAATGTAGAAAATGAGGGCCAAATACTCTTTTTAAAAAGGTAAAGTCTATAGCATGGTTAGAATACCCCATTAGTCAGAATGAGATATGGTTAATTGAATATATACTATATCCAGATCTTTGAAAGCTGAAAGCAACAGTAATTTAAAATAATAGAACAAGTTAGGATGTTCAAAGAAGAATAAATTATTCCAAGTACAATTACATCACACGGTTCCTTGCAGAAATAATACCTGATCTAAAATTCACTAAATAGATTGTATCAGACATGTTTTCTGGGAGACAACTTTCTTGCAAAGACATTGTGTAAAATAATTTTAGCAACTTTAGGAAAACTTTATAAGTAGTTTATTCCATTCTGGTACAATCCACATGAGGATGGTTTAGGTACCTACAGATTTGCCATTTATTATGTTTAGTCCTCCTGTTTTCAAAACCTGAAGGACATGTCTCATAACTTGGGCACTTTTAGTATCAGTTTAATTTGCCACATGGGCAACTCTGTTTTTATTCTTTAATACCAATAATTTTATGTGTTAATATTAATGATTAAATTGAGGCATATTGTTATTTCATCTGAAATATTAGTTTAACCACATTGGTTACTTTCTAGATTCAAAGGGATTAGATTCAGGGCAAGTTTAGATTTATATAAATATGATATTTACAGGATTTAAAAAAAAACCAATTTCCTAATAATCTCCAAACTGGAACATTTACTATTATATATGTTGGTGAAATGAGTTATGGCTAATGCCAAAGTAATTCTTCGTTACATTACTATTAAAACTACACTATAACTAACTCAGCCTCTTTAAAACCAGAACTAAATAACTCTTAAAAAATCATTTATTGCTCGAAATGTTTCAAAGACGAAAGGATCTTAGGGAACTTATTTTGTTCCTCAAGATCCTTCCCTGATCAATCACTATTAGTTTATGGTGACCTAAGGTATTTTTTCGCAATGCATTAACATAGATTTTCAGTGCTTATCTAAAATCATTTATAAACAGGAGTTTACTGAGAAAAGGTAGCACACGTTTTAATTGTGCCATAAGAATCCATGTATCCTGTTCTTTAATCTGTCTTTATATGCTATGATTGTAACATTACTCAGGAGTCTTTTGATTCAAGAAGAATCAAAAGGTTTTATGTAATATATACTGCCTCATGTTTATTCTCTCAAAGAAAGCTATTGGGTTAGGGAGACAAAGTGGTATTTTGAAAAAAGCATGTAATTTTCAAGTTGTAAGATATAAAAGCATTTTTAATGTTACTGTAGCAAACTCTAAACTAACATTGTTATGGGATACATATAATCCTAGTCCAAATACCCAGGAATTAATAATGAGGATTGGTAGTTGTTTCAGGTGATTAAATATCAAATTAGCTGTTGAGAGAAGAACCAGGAAAGTGACTGGTCTATCAGTTTATTCTTGGCATCTTTCTTATGCTAAATTCCAATTGATTGTTATCTGATACTGGTCATTTTATGTTCATTTTACAATTAGGCATTTAAGAACTGTGTCATTTAAAGAACATTTCTCATTACCTTGTTTAAAAGACGTTTTTTCAGTGTTTCTATTGGGCTGGCTCCTTCTGTTGTTTTATATAAATTTCTGTTCCCAATATCTAGCTTTCAGGAAGATCAGCAAAAATTCCAAATGTTTTGCGGAATCCCACTGTATCATGTTCTCTGAGGTCAAATATAACTATAATTTTAATGGCCGGCCATCACATATGAAGTGATTCTGGGCATCCTCCAACCATTTAAATTTAAAAAAAAGTTTGTTAAATTTCTATGGCCACTCATCTCAATCAATGAGGCAGGGAAGCTTATAGTTCAAATATATAAAAATAAATAAAATAGTCATTATTTTAAAAAAATCAATACAATAAATAAAATCCAATGATAAGAACATCTTAGAATATAGAACCTCAGGGTCTGATGACAAAATGAAATCTTGAGGAATTTACAAAACATTAACAGGAATATTAAGCAGATATTGTGCTGCATTTTTGTATGCTACTCTTATCAACTGATATTTGTATTGAATTTAGGGAGAATAATGTTATATGAGCCATGGTACAGTGGTTAGAATGCAGTATTGCAGGTGACTTCTGCTGATTGCCGGTTGCCTGCAATTTGGCAGATCGAATCTCACAGGCTCAAGGTTGACTCAGCCTTCCATCCTTCTGAGGTGGGTAAAATGAGGAGCCAGATTGTTGGGGGCAATATGCTGACTCTACAGAGAGGGCTTAGAGAGGGCTGTAAAAGCACTGTGAAGCAGTATATAAATCTAAGTGCTATCTTTGTTCTTTTCTGGTATTATTAATTGGGTCTTCATGTCTCCCAGGAATCTATGAAACTTCTGTTCAGATAAAGAGCCACTGGGGGGGGGGGGCAGACTCATCTCAATTGAAGGTTGAAGGTGAACATGGATTGGTGAACACCAGTATTGGCAACAATGCAGATTGTGCTCCATTGAGGCTGATGCAGAGAATCCAAGTAAATCTCTGCTCAGCACAACAAGAAGAAGCATATCAGGTAGGACTGGTACGCTTTCACTTTAGATGCCAACAGACTGGAACTTATTACCACTATATTACACATAAAAGAATAAGAGTATCTCATCAATAAGTTTGCTAAGCATTTTAAATAAGCAGTATGCCTGCCATCTTTTTGAAAAATCAGTGGTTTGGATGTCGAAATATAGTATTTTGGCAGTGACGCGAACTAATTTCAGGGAAGCATGAACAATCAATGCCCGGTCCTCCCTTACTTAGCTGACAGATACATCTTCTGAACTCTGGACAATTTTTATATTGCTTTCATTGATCTCAAAACAGCTTTTGATTCAAAACCCAGAAAACCCTTCTTTGGGAGAAGTTGCTGCTTTCTCCACTGAATGTTCCTAATACTGAATATAACATTGTGGAAAAGTAGGTTTGTTGGCACCTTTCCAGGACATTCTTTTTTTCATCTTTAATTACTATTAAGGTGAAATGAGGATGGCTATAGACATCTATATCAATTATTTAAACCTTTTCGGAACCATAGCTTTATTTCCTTGCCTACATTGGCCAGTTGAAATGTCTTTGTTATTTTGTAAATAGGTGCTAATAGTTTTTCCACATCTAAAGTGGCCTTGAAATGTTTATTTAAGCACACAATTTAATATTCTCTCTACTAGAGAGAGGGAACCCTAGTCACCAATATCAATAAAAAAGTATTTTCCAAAAGCACTTTGTTTTACCACAAAAGAAAATTTATTTCTATAAGTCATTTCAAGATCTTTAAATATGTTAGGATCTATTTTCAAGTTTCAGATTTTTGGAACAAATAATTACAAATTTTTTATCACCTGCACAAATTGTTTTGCAAATAACATTTTGTATTTTGCAATGAACATATTCCACTGGCAATGAAAATATACAGGGGCAAAGTCATTTGATTTGTGATGTTAAGATGTGTAAATAAGATAGTAAGTTAATTTGACCAGTCTTGAGTCAGTCTACACTAAATATTCAAGAGCTTAGGGAACTTAAATCATTTTTCAGTTCATCAGACTTTGATGAGACCAACTAAGGTCAGATATTGGGCAGATTATTTGCAAATTTTACCTTTCAAACTATACCTACCAACTATGAGGATTATCTTGTAAAATCAAGGGGAGGAATCTCCAAAGGAATATTAAGTATAAACTTTCAATTTAATATCTATAAAGGTGATATTTTTGCTTAAATATAGATATAATTAATATTCCTTTGGAGATTTCCCCCCCCCTTTGATTTTACAAGATAATCCTCATAGTTGGTAAGTATAGTTTGAAATATAAAATTTGCAAATAATCTGCCCAATATCTGACTTTAGTTGGTCTCATCAAAGTCTGATGAACTGAAAAATGATTTAAGTGTCCTATTCTACCCTATATATGATGGGTATTGTATGGAAAACCATTTTGAGGGGGCTGGACTAGAAAAACTCCAAGGTCCCTTCCAACTCCTAGTCTAGTCTATAGTCTAGTCTAGTCTAGTCTAGTCTAGTCTAGTCTAGTCTAGTCTAGTCTAGTCTAGTCTATATATTCTCTATCCTTTCCCATTTCCATTTCCATTCCCTTTCATTCTTGTCCAACTCATAGGAGAACCCTTGTTTTAACTAGATTTGAAGGTTCTCATCATTGATTAAAGATTTAAAAACAATACTTTTCAAGAGCACCTCTGCCCCTGTTGCACCCAGTAAATTAAACAGTATGCTTTTATACATTCTGATGTGAAGATTTAATAATACCTTTACAATCAATCAGAGTCATTCAGAAAAGGAAATTATTCTTTTTGAAGGTGATAGGTCACTTATAGTTCCTTAAAGTTTGTAAAATTTTGTTCAGTTGCTATTGTTATCAGTCATGTTTAATGTTTCTATTCAATTTGTAATACTATGTGTGTGTGATTTGTCTGTATATGGGCCTTTCAAGTAAGTATTCCGAATAACTGCCTGGATTAGCCCTTGCCGTTTTGGCAAGATTTTAGAAGTGGTTTTCTATTTCCTTCTTCCTAGAACCAAGAGAGAATACTGGTTAAAACTTACCCAACTGGCTTTGTGTCAAAGGCTACACTAAAACTCAGTCTCCTGGTTTCTGGATCACTACTTTATTATACTAAACTGGCTGTCTATACTATTTACGATTTACTTAATCTAAAATAGCTTTTAATAGATAAAACTTTTTGTAAAATATATTTTCAATTATTTATTATGTATTTCTTTATACAAATTGTCAGATTTTATTTTACTTTATAAAAAATATTTCAGAAGACTTAAATAATAATATAAGGACAGTTAGGTACAGCATTGTTGTCCTTTCTGGGTTTTTTGGTAATATACATTTATGCTGTAATAAAAGCTTCCAGCATTTTTTCACTAGTTCTTACTAACAGCCATCCTTTCTATTGGGGCCAAGAATATTTAATCCTGCAAATGCTGACATATATAACGCAGAGCCATGTCAGCTACAGCTGTTTCCAAACATCAGTAACAAAATTATAGATAGGTTTTGAAGCTTCCATTGTGGAAATGAATACATCTGAGGATTCAACTTGCTGACGGTGTTTATGTAATTTAATCTTACCATCTGGAAGAGAGTAAACATTTTTCAGAAAATTAAACTTAAAAAAATAAACCTCTTGTGGTTTTAAATTTAGTTAACTTCGTTAAAAGGTAAAATTACAAGTTCATTAGGCTATGCATGGAAGGTGGTTATTCAAAATCATTTAAACCATGACAATACCAATTTGTTTATAAAAAAATTCTTTGAAATCATTTGTTACAATTTTTAATACTTTTTTTACATCAAGAACTTGCTAAACTTTCTGTTTTTATGTAAAATGCAGTTGATGATTATGTTTGTATTCGACTGTGTTCCTCCAAGTTTTGAAAGTAGAGGAAAATACAAAAGAAATATTCTCAGTAATTTCAAAGACTTCAGGTACATTTACAGTATAATGTTTAAATAGGGAAAGCTATTGGTGATTACTGTATTTTTTGGTGTATAAGATACTCCGGTATATAAGACGCACATTAATTTTAGAGGAGGAAAACAAGAAAAAAAAATCTGCCTCTGCCTCTCTGCATCCCATTTTAAGCCTCTTAAAAAGCCTTACGAGGGAAGGCATCGACGCCCCCCCCTTCATTCCCCCAAAATATTAGTCATAAGAAAAAGCTTTCGGAAAAACAAGAAAAATCAAGCTGCTAAAGAAACCTGCCTGAGGCTCATTCCAGCCAACTAAATTTTTTTAACAAGAAAACAGCTACCGGTGCTTAGTGATAATGAGCCTATTGAAAATGGAAGCCAAATGAACTTTCAGCCCCATTGACAAGCAGGCAAACAGAACAGGTAGAAAACCCATTCAAGACAGGATATTTCAAAATCTCCCCATGGCAAGTTTTGACAGCTAACAAAACAGTCGTAGAATCAGAATAAGCAGCCCCACACTCAAATCCAGACAGGACGAAAGCCATTTGCCACAATAGGAAAAACCCAAATCCTTTTAGAAACACAAAGCCCATATTGCACAAACCCCCAAACTTCAAAAACATAGAACCATATAAAATCCTTCCTCTTATCCAATTTAGTTGTTCAGCTGACCCAGAAACATTACTTTGCTTCTGCAATTAAAAACCACCTGAGCTGCTTGGCTTTCAATTTAAAGCGATGGCATCTCATTTCCCTCCCGCTTCTTTGCTAAGCAATCTCCTGGCTGAAAAGCAAGCCCTGATTGTTTCCTTCTAACACCTCAGTGCATCCCATTTCCACATGCTGGAATGGGCCAAAAATGGAATGCACAGAGACTGAGAATGGAGCACACGGAAATGGAATGCATGGAGGCTTAAAATGGAGTGTGCAAAGGCAGCAATAGGTAGCAGCAGTGATGGGCAGCAAGGCTCCAATGGGCAGCAGCTATCCCTGCAGCCTGGAACAGCTGATCATTGGGAGGCAGAGGCCAAAGGGTGGGGGTGGGAGGGTGGGCGGGGCTTCTGCAGCATTCACTGTATAAGACGCACAGACATTTTCACCTATTTTTTGAGGGTGAAAAAGTGCATCTTATACCCCGAAAAACTCGGTAACCAAGTTTAGGTTGTTAAAAATAAACATATATTAATATAATTTATTTTGCAAGAAGTTTTAAATTCATTTCTAAATTTCTATGTTTTGTGTTTTTCTTTTCCAAATACCTCAATTATAACAAAAGGAAAAAAGTCTCTAGGCAAAGTAAATGACTTATTCTCCATAGGGCTGAGAATAGAATCCAAGAATGGGCGTATCCCTGTCAGATGATCTGTGACTGAGCCAATCAAAAGAGTCTGCCTGTGCTGATATCCCCAGTTATTTGGCTTAGTAATAGATCATTTCTGACGTGTTTTTGTGGGCTCCTGCCTTCATTCCTTGATTCTATTCTTTAATCCAAAATTTCAATGGATTCAACAGATTTTGCTTCACTCGCATACTAACTAGGGCCTCTTCTACTAGCTAGTAGAAGAGGTGATTGTAGTGGCAAGGCCCCCCTGGATGGGAGGAAGCCCTTCCTTTTGAGCCACCAAGCACCTTTTTCCAGCACGAAATAACTTGATGTGCCCTCCCCGGCGAGGGAGAGATGCCCACAACAGGCCTGATTGCCCGGTGCCACAGAATTCAGTGGGTCATGCTGCTTTCATTGGCTGACCTCCCCAGACAGGGAAAGCCAGTCCACAACTTGCTTGCATTGAGAGGCCTCCCCGGCTGGGGGGAGCCATCTCCACATACCGCGGTAACAGCGAAGGCCGCGCCGGTGCTTCCACTGGGCCTCCAACCTCACAGAGAGCTGCGTGCTCATGCCTAGAAGGTCAATAGCCTGACGGATGCAGGCTTCATTCTGCGAAGAGTGGTTGTGTCCTGCCTAGCATCAGACCATACCTGTACAAGCAGGAGCCAGCTTACAACCAGGCATGGCCATTTGTTCTGGCCTTACTCGCTGCTCTCAGTGGCCTCTCCCTTAGGGGAGAGAGAGAGACAGAGAGAGAGAGAGACCTCCACTGTACAGCCGGACTGCCCTTTCCCTAAGGATAACTGTGAGTGACCGTTTGGGGGAGGGGGGGAGGAATGGATAATTTCTCCTTTTTGAATACCCTCATCACTATTTTTGAGGCCCTCTTAGTTCCAGAACCATTTTGTTTTCTGCTGACAAGCTCCTCGTCTATTCTGTGCCATTTCCCTTTGAAGCATGTTGCTGGGCAAAACAGCTTGTATCTTTCCTTGCAAACTGTTTTTCAAGCTGCAATGGTCCCTGGCCACACACCCCTGTGCTTCCACTTATATAATGGCTGACAATTCTAAACAGCTTCCTGAGGCATCAGAGCCTCATTTTATGTCAGAGGGGGCCTCTTTGGCACCTTTGCTGCATTTTTTATCCCCCTGAACTGTAGAGGGGGTCTCTACAGTTCAGGGGGATAAAAAACACAGCAAAGGTGCCAAAGCCTTATTGAAGGCCTCCTCAAAGGGAACCTCTCATGCGAAAAAGCCTCACAGGCCCAGGGCCAATGACAAATTAGGCTCATCCAGGCATAGGGCCCTGGAACGGGAGTTTGCCAGGGCTGAGAGGCAATTATAGGAGGAGGAGTCACAGGTCTCAACTGAACCCCCGCCAGGGCCTTCTGGACACCTTCCCCTTTCACCGGAGCAACCAGCCCTTCCCTCCATGGAGGGACAGAGCCTTCCCAGGGCCGCTGAAGCTACTTATGTGCTGCCTATTATGTGAGCAACTTACAAACATTAAAACCAGTCAACATTGAAAGAAAACAATAATAACAAAACATTCAATCTACCTATCCAAGGTCTTTAGGAAATACTTAATAGGCGGACAAAAATGCCAGTCTGAATATGTAACTGACTATGCAATGAATCGTAATAATGATAAACTATCATCTAAACTATCAAAGAATAAAGATGGGGCAAGAAGGAGCATTAAGACCATGGGAGAGGGGGAATCATCTCTTAATTTTCTAATCATATCCAGAGAGAGACACACACCCCCATTAGGGTCCAAGGCTAGTTGGCAGAGTCAAGAGAGTCCATATCAATTTTACCCCAGGGAGTATGATGCTACAGAGAGCAGGAGGCATGGTAGAGAAGGCTCTTCTCCTGGACCTTGCTGGCTGGAATTCCTTGACCAAGGAGGTGCATAGCATATTCTCTCTGCCAACATGGGTGGGGCAGGCCAAACCCATTGGGGTGACACAATTCCTCAAATAGCCTGGATCATGGTATGCAGTGTTTTAAGGATAACCCTACACCTTGAATTGCACCCAAAAGCAAACTGGCAGCCAGTGCACCTCATGCAACAATGATGTAACATAGGCTAGCCCCAAGAACAGTCTGCACTGCCCCATTCTGCACCAGTTGGTGCTTCTGAATACTCTTCAGGGATAGCCCTCTATAGAGGGGATTGTAATAGTTTTGGGCTTGAGTGACTTAGCACAGGGACTTCTGACCCAGCAAGTGGTGCACAATGAGAAGTTTTGCAAAAGCTCTCCTAGGCACAATTGCCATCTGATCTTTGAGCAGGAGTTGTGCATCCAGGAGAACCTCCAAGTTGTACCCTAGGTCTGTCTGGAGTAGTGCATCCAGAATTGAATATGTTAAAGTCCCAGTTATAATATTCCATTCTTAACATAGAATCAAATAAATGGTTGTCTGTATCAGACTACGTGAATTTTAGATCATTAGGGCAGCTTTTCAAATAAATTTCAAATAACTATGGAAGTACATTTTCCTGATAAACAAATAGTAGTGTCGTGGATTAGCTGCTGAACATGAATAAAGAAATCTTATTTTCCATAAATGAAATAATGAATTCTTTTGCAGGTTTACTTGTAAGTCACAGTTAATCAGTGAATACAAGTCTTTATTGCTTTTATGTATCATATTAGCTTACAAAGACCACAAAATTAAACTTGTAAATATTGCAGGAAATCAAAACTTCAATAAAAAGAAAAAAATGCTTGATATTTTGAAACATAATTAGAAAGAAAAACTACTTTGAATCTAATTCAAACACATTTTGGGCTATGAGTTCAGTATTATACATTATTATACTTGGGTAACCTATTGTCTTCAGTTTTCTTCATCCGGCAGAACAGGAATTTTTGTGAGAATTATGGTTAAATGTGGCAACAAGAAACACTTAACATCCATGAGAATGGCGCTTCCTGACAAGAAGATTAAGTAGCTTATTTTTGCTGTTTTTACATCAATTGCTCAATTGTTTGAAAAAAAGATGGGTTATACATTAATAATTAGTCACTATAAAATAAATAGAAATACTATGCATGATTATTACATGCACAGCAGTTTACGTTAGAAAAAGAATAACATAAAATTATATATTTGGAATAAACACTCAGACCAGATATACTTTATAAAACAATTTCACTTAGCCAAGGAATGCTCTTTGAAACAGCACTGAACTCCTTAAATTGGAGGATTTTAGCATGAGGTTATCCTAATAAATACTTTGCTTAAGTTTATATCAATTATATATGCAATTTCCGATTTTATATTTAAAAGTTCCTCTTTGTAATATTGTTGTAATGTATAAAATATTATAGTAAAACAGTAGTTGATTGTTAAAATTAATATATATATTTTCCCAAATATACTACTAGTAAACAATGCTAATAACTGGTGAAGATAAATCAGTTAAGAATGAGTTAGGAATGGTTTCTAAACCAGATATAATATATATCTCAAGAAATTATACACCTGCTTTACAATGCTTCTGAATTCAAAGGATTTCCACAGCATAATCTCTGTATGTTTGAAATGGAAATTAATTAGTAAAGATGACTGTTAATATGATAGTTGTCTACAAAGATTTTCATATTTCTCTGATGGTATAATAGCAAGGGGGACAGATTGATACTTTCAGTTTTTCAACTTTTTGTTCCCAGGAGTGTAGACAAAGAGATGATGTAAAACATCCTTTAATATTGTGACTTGATCCTTTGTGGAAATTCCCAGTACAGCTATACCAAAATCCATAGAGAGTGATCTGTACACTTACACTTAATTCCTATATAGGATTTAATTAATAATGGAATATGCTTAGTCTATTAGAGTTGGGTGGCATATAAATTAAAATAATTTTTTAAAGAAAAAATGTGTTAGAGCTGGGGATTCAGCACAATTCTATCGAAATACGGTATTTCTTTGATGAAATGTATTTAGATTTTAGTGTAGTAAGTACTATTGCAAACATTAAACGCCAACCATCATTTGCATTCATGCAATTTTGTCACATAATACAAGAAAATCATTTGAGTTACTGGGTCTTTGTCAGAAATATATCCAATGTACAGTTTCTGTGTTGGTTCCTGCATTCTGTTTTACAAAGAGAAGAATTACTTTTGACATTGAGAGGAACTGTAATTGTTAAACTTTACACAAAGATTTATCAGGAAATGAAGACTTTCCAAACAATCCTTTATTCAACCATTATTTTGACTAGGCAGAAGACTCTTAGATTAAATTGATGCCCATTACAGCGGAAAAAACCTAAAAGCTCTTATACTAAAAAAGGTAAGTTTTAGGTTTCTTATTTCCTCTTTTACTAGTTAAGTGATATTTGGTGGTTATTAGGTGATTTTCTTGATGGTCTTGAATTTCTAAGATAAGTTTACATATTAGTGTTCTCTAACCTGGAAATCTAGACAGCATATTAAAAAGCAGAGACATAACTTTGCCAACAAAATTCTTTATAATCAAAGCTATCATTTTCTCAGCAGTAATATACATGGCTGTGAGAGTTATACTATAGGAAATGCTGAGAGCTGAAGAATTGATGCTTTCAAATCAGGGTGGATTTGATTTAAATCAAGTCGATTTAAATCACGATTTAAATTACTAGTAAAAAGCTTTGATTTAAATCGACTTGATTTAAATCATAATTTTTAAAGAGCAACTGTCATCTCTGTCCCGCAGCGGCTCTTCTGATCCGCTGTTGACTCACCGACAGTCCCAATATTACAGAATATAGTCTCATGCTACATAACTAAGCTCCATTTCATTCTGAATAAACTAAATTATTAATGTATTTTAAATAGAAAACTATCTTTAGATACATTTTTACTCCAAAAGAATTTTATTAAAATATATTTGATAAAAATAAAAAATACAATTAAAATAAAAAATACAATTAAAATTTTTAAAAATCTGATTTTTTAAATTGTTTTTAAATTGATTTTTATCACCCCTGTTTCAAATTTTATTGGAGAATACTCTTTAAAGTCCCTTGGACTGTAAAGAGATCAAATCAGTCAACCCTAAAGGAAATCAACACTGCCTGTTCTTCGATGCTGAAGCTCAAATACATTGGCTACCAAATGAGAAGAGAGGACTCATTGGAGAAGACCCTGATGTTGGGAAGGATTGATGGCAAAAGGAGAAGGGGATGGCAGAGAATTAGATAGATAGTATCATCAACACTGGGCATGAGTTTTGGCAGACTTCAGAAGCAGTGGAGGACAGGAAGGTGTGCTGTAGTCCATGGGTATGTCAGGCACGACTTATTGATTGAACAAGCTGGGAATTCTGATTTTTACCTTCACTAGCTTCAGGTCTTACGCTACTTTCTCTGAATCTCAAAGGATTACTGCAACGGGCTGCCCCTGAAACCTCCTGGAAACTTCAACTGATCCAGAATGCAGAAGCATGCTTAGTAATGAAGGCAACTAGGTTTGTCAGTAGAATACCTTTATTGCATTTGCTGGCATTGGCTTCTAGTTTCTTTCTGGATGCAATTCAGGGTACTGGTTATTTGTAAAACCCTATATAGCATGGGACCAAATCAGGTGCCCATCTCCCTTCTTTTAGTAATGAATTGCTGGAAGGCTTTGGGCTGCTTCTCCAGTATTCATATCTTCATCTGGAGCTTATGAGATCTTCCATCTTCCAGACCGCTCTGTCATTCCTCTGACCAAGGACACCAGAAAGGCAGGTGGAATTTCAATTTCTTTTTTGATTACAGTAGGCAGAATCTTCCTCTTTTTAGGTGTTGCTGTAGTTCCTCTCTCATACCAAGATTGTAAGATTTCCCAGGAGAATATATACCCTTTTCCTGACTAAGGATGACAAGAAGAGCTTTTCAGTTTATTTTTAAGGAATGTACACCATTCTAGAACTCTTCTTGTTATCTTTAAGAGCTCAGTTGTATAGCTGTTTACATTGTAGTCTCCTTTAGATGTACATCAACCATATCTCCTCCTTCTCAAAGTGAAGAGCTCCTGGTAATCCATTTGGCTTTTTCTAGATAGTTGTATAAAGAGAAGAAATCCAGTAGAAAGCCATTTTGAAAAAGAATAGTCTTTCTAATGAGGATGATCAGTGAAGTAATATGCGGTATGACAGGGGACGTCACACCCCTCTGGCTGCGTCAAGGTCTGCCCCCGGAGCAGGGCGACACGCAGGCTGCGTC